>JADRCD010214811.1:22225-35709 GCA_019843815.1 Montemys delectorum | reverse complement strand
GGGCTGGGAGTCAGAGGGGACGGAGGGTGGGGGGGGGGGGGGGGGGGCAGGGGGGGGGGGGCGGGGGGGGTGGGGGGGGGGCTAAGGCAGGTTAAACCAGGGAACTGGAAGGGTGAAAGGAAAGAGTCGTAGACTCCAAGCCAACCTCCCCTTGTACTCAATATCCTTACCTGATGGGGGAGGCCCTGAGCGAAGAGTGGGTTGGAAAGCTGGTGGCTGCGGAGAGGTGGACAAGGAACAGGTAGGTTTGCTTAATAAATAAGGAAGGACAACTGGAGGGGGAGGGGCCAGGACAGAAGGAGCTCATTACAACATACGCACCGGGTCCTCCTTAAAGCTTTTTCTCTGTTGATGAAGTGTACTGGATGAAGAAGCTGCTTCATTGGGGACCCTGTGCTCAGTCCAATGGATGGCTGTGAGCCTCTACTTCTGTATTAGTCGGACACTGTCAGAGCCTCTCAGGGGACAGCTATCTCAGGCTCCTGTCAGCCAGCACTTGTTGGCATCCACAATAGTGTCTAGATTTGATGACTGAATATGGGTAGGATTCCCAGTTGGAACAGTCTCTGAATTGTCCTTCCTTTAGTGTCTGCTCCAAAGTTAGCCTCTACAACTCCTTCCATGGGTATTTTGTTCCCTCTTCTAAGAAGGAACGAAGTATTTTCATTTTGGGCTTCCTTCTTCTTAAGTTTCCTATGGTTTGTGGTTTGTACTTTGTGTATTCCGATCTTCTAGGCTAATAACCACTTATCAGAGAGTGCATACCATGTGTGTTCTTTTGTGATTGGGTTACCTCACTCAGGATGATATTCTCCAGGTCCATCCATTTCCCCAAGAATTTCATAAATTCATTGTTTTTAATAGCTGAGTAGTACTCCATTGTGTAGATGTACCACATTTTCTATATCCATTCCTCTGTTGATGGACATCTGGGTTGTTTCCAGTTTCTGGCTATTATAAATAAGGCTGCTAAGAACATAGTGGAGTATGTGTCCTTATTACATGTTGGAGCATCTTCTGGGTATATGCCCAGGAGTGGTATATCTGGGTCCTCTGGTAGTACTATGTCCAATTTGGGTTTGCAGCCCCTTAGCATGAACAAAAATATGAACTAACTAGTACCCTCAGAGCTCCCAGGGACTAAACTCCAACCAAAGAGTACACATGGGGGGGACTCAAGGCTCCAGCAGCATGGGTATAGCAGAGGATGGCCAAGTCAGTCATCAATGGGAAGAGAGGACCTTGGCCCTGTGAAGGTTCTGTGTCCCAGTGTAGGGGAATGCCAGGGCCAGGAAGTGGGAGAGGGTGGGGTGGTGAGCAGGGGGAGGGGAGTTTTTTATTTTTATTTTTTTCTCATATTTTATTTTGTTTTTCTTTTTTCTTTTGGAGGGGAACCTGGGAAAGGAGATATTGTAAATAAAGAAAACATCTAATTTAAAAAGAAGAAGAAGAAGAAGCTGAGGCCCTGGGTACCCACAGTTTGGGTAGCCACAGGCAGCAGAGTTCCAAAGTGGCCATTAAGAAACAGCCTTCTCCAACAGAGGCAGAGATTTGGCCCTACACCGGTGCTCTTATGCTAGAAGGTGAAACTAAAAATGGTCGCGTGGGTAGGCAGGTCTGACCTCTAGGGTGTGAGTCTCGAAGGCTTGGAGGAGGTGGGGAAAGACTGGGTGAAGCCCGCCATTTGTTTTTCCACCCAAGGGAGGTCAGTAAAGAAGGGACAGGGTGGAAACTGACCTAGTCTTTGAAGTCTGGAGAAGGATCTGAGGTCTGAAGTGCAGGAGCTGGGTAATCTTGCTGGGTAATGAGGAACCTGCCTGACTCCATTTTGAAGACAGGAGCCATTATGCTGTATTGTTAAAAATAGATTTCCACTTACTGTAGCAGCCAAGTTGCTGGTTTTGGGTCTGTTTCCCGGAGTCTGACCTTTGATAACACTTTAACCCCCCCTTAACCACTCTCCCTAATAACCTGGTGACTACATGGTGAGGTGTTTGTTTGTTTGTTTGTTTGTTTTGTTTTGTTTTGGTTTTTTAGATTTTTCCGAGTTTCTTTATTGCCCCATTGCCTCTTTTCTGTAAACCTGCTTTGCAACTACTTGTGAATTTACTTCTTCAAAGAGGCGCAAGAAATGGACTTGGGGCTGCTCTCTTTAACTTAGGAGGCAGGTGCTGGCCAGCTCTTGGGTGCACCCCCAAAAAATCAAGCTTACTTCAAACTTGGCTCAAAATTGTGATAATGATCTTGTTCTCACTCAGTGGAATTAAGTCCTCAAGGGCAGAGGGGAATCTAGCTGCCCAGGCCCTAAGGGAGGGAAGGAGAAGAGACAGGGTCCCTGGATCAGGTACTTAGTGGTCCCACCTGGGGTACTTTCTGTCCTTGAAACAACTTTCACCTTTTTTCTTTTAAAGCACTTTACAGCTTTGCTCTAGCCAGTCAATGCCAGCCTAGCTGCTCTTGCTTTGGGAATCACAATAAACAAAAGAAGGAGTTGCTGTGATCTCAAGACCGTCCTTCTGATAACTGAAGGTGGCTGGCTGTCTAGCAGGGAGGCAGCTTACGTAGTGTAGATACACTGGACCAAAGGATGACTGACAGTCCAGGTGAGGCTGGGGGACACTTTACTGTGCTAGAGATCCCTCAAGTGACTGGGGATCCTGAGGATAGGGAGTTTTGATAAGAAGAGGTGAGTTTGGGTTTGAGTTTTGTAGGTGAGGCTGTGATTTGTCCTGCAGGGCCAGTGCTAAAAATGGCCCGGAGGCTTAGAAAGTACCATGGACCAGCAGGGCCTCTGGTCATAGGGAGAAGGGGGCTCTGCCAAGGTGCAAACCTGTCCTGTATCCCAGCTGCTGGGACAGGAGGAGGATGTGGTCTTAGAGTGAGGCCCTCCCTCCTGTGCCTGCTTTCTAATTGTTAAACGGAGGCAACCTTCATGGCTCCACCACTGCTTGTGGAACTCTTGATGAGCACTGTTCCAAATCAGCGGGTGGTGTTAAAAGCATCTTTCACGGTGACTCTGGGTTTGCCTGATTCTTCTGCATCCTCGTGCCTTTTAACTAACATGTTTTGAAGCCAATTATTTATATAGTAATGGCTAGGCACCACTCCCCGTACTTTCCAATTGGAACACATTTAATCAATGCACAGCACTCTAACAATAGGAGACCAGTCCACAAAATTATACAGTGAGGTTTTTTTGAGAAAAATGTAATAAAAGTTTATTGATTAACAAGGAAAATGGCTCATGTTATGCTATAAAATGAGAAAAGCAAGCTACTCTACAATTAGGCAAGTTGACTGAGTGTGTGGTGGAAAGACTATCTATGCACAAAACAAGATCTGGGCTGTGCATGCCCTGGTGGTGACATGGTGACCCCTGAGTGCTAGAACAACAGGAGATTATGCGTGGCAATTATATGCATGCACACTTTCTGCTTTCTGATAGCAAAGATATATTAGTTTGGTAATAGAAGATAAATTATCTGATAAGGATCCTGTTATTTAAAATAGGAACTGAAAAACAGCAGATAAAAGCCCTGAAAATTCTGCTTGGTGAATAATGAGATTCAGCAGAAGGAGGCAAAGCCAGTTGTAAGAGATAGAGTTCGAATCTGATGGGTGGAGAAGGCAGGTCAAAAAGTAAAGATCTCATTGTGGGTGGACTTGTCAACCTGGCTAGGTCACTTTGTTGAATGTCTATGCAGGTGTTTTCAGAGTCAGCCACCCCCAGAGCTCTGTCTGATGGATTCACAGCAGCCACACTAGTGGGGAGAAGGTGGGTCTGGCTGCAGAAGTGGGTCTCTGAGGCTGTACCTTGTCCCCATCTCATTACCACCATGAGCTTAGTTGCTCGTTTCTCGGCTCAGCTTTGCTGTGTGGACTGGACTGGCCCTTCAGAACCACGGACACAAACAAACCCTTTCCCAGCTATGTAGTTTCTGTCAGGTCCCAGGGATAAAGAAAGTAACTAACACAGGGCCAATAACATGGCTCAGTGGATAAGGGTGCTTCCTGCCAAGGCTAACCGCTTGAGTTCATTCCCCAGGACCTACATGATGAAAGGAAGAGAACTGGCCCTGCTAAGTTGTCCTCTTATCTCCACACGCACACCATGACAAACATATGTGACTGACTCACAAAACCATTAATTTTTTGGGGGTTTTTTTTTTTTTTTTTTTTTTTTTTTTGTTTTGTTTTGTTTTTTTAGAAAGAGTTTCTCTGTGTAGCCCTGGCTGTCCTGGAACTCACTCTGTAGACCAGGCTGGTCACGAACTCAGAAATCTGCCTGCCTCTGCCTCCCAAGTGCTGGGATTAAAGGTGTGCACCACCACCGCCTGGCTAAATATTTTAAAGTAACAAATACAGGCACCAGAGTAGAGACATCCTTTAGCCTCAAGTATTTTCAGTACATCACTTAGCTTAGATGACTGAAATACACACACACACACACACACACACACACACACACTTTTGAGTCTTCAGGTTTGAGACAGGAGGTTGTTTTTGTTTGATTTTTTTTTAAGATTTTATTTAATTTAAGTATATGAGTACACTGTCATGTCTTCAGACACCCCAGAAGAGGGCATCAGATCCCATTACAGATGGTTGTGAGCCACCATGTGGTTGCTGGGAATTGAACTCAGGACCTCTTCAAGAGCAGCCCCTCTGAACCATCTCTCCAGCTCCCAGGAGATTGGTTTTTAGCAAGTTCTGTGTTGTTGCCGACTTTGCTCCCACCATGCTCTGAAAGCCACAGCTATCCCTGGAAGACGGTGAGACTGTTTCACATAGTGTGGCCATTACACAGCTTCTCTTAAGAGTGTTACAAAGAATCCACAAAACCACCTGGACCCAGAGATTTCTGCAGAGCATCACTGAGACATGATCCCACTCCCACCTTGGGCCCATACCCCTACCCCACAGGCCTCACTTCCTGCCATGGCCTCTCAGAGCTCTTCCCTTCTGCATTATTAGCTTGATAAAATTAGCAATAACCATCTCCTGGTGTCCTTGACTGGGTTCAGTTCAGCTTTGTGGGCTTTCATGAAACAAACAACCCAGGTTTAAGTAACAAATAAATAAATGGCAACTGCCCGTAGCATCCCTGTCAAGAAAGGCCAAGAGCAGTGACTGCCAAGTTCCCCTCTCCTGTGTAATCAGGCCCGGGCCACCCTCTGAGGGTCCTGCCACTGCTCGTGTAGTGAAGCGGCACTGGCCACAGCAGCCTTTGGATGTGGCCTGTTTCACACAAACTTCGTAAGTCGGTCTGATAGAATTCATCCAGGAATCCTTTCTTGCCAGGAACACTCTGCGGACCAGTGGCTGGCAACTGTTCTAGTTTACTCAAAGCTCACTGAGCTCGCTCTCCTCCTTTCCTCGGCTGGTTTTATTATTTATATTTTTCCTAGAAAGTTGCCCATTTCATTAAGCATTTAGAGAATAATGATAATAATTATGTGTGGCACGGTCTTACAATTTAAAAATCCCTTTGGAAGTTAAATCCCGTTTCTCTGCGGTATGAATTCATGTGCTCCCTCCCACCCATCTCCTTCTCCTGCTCACTGTCTTTTCGGCGTTGGCCAGCAGCCAACTTTGTGAATCTCAAAAAAGAGGGATTTTATTGATAAATACTAATGAAAAATATTTTTTTTAAAAACGCAAAATGATTTCTGCTTCTCAGTGTATTAATTTCCCCCGTCTTCAGGTTTTGGTTATTTTGGTTTGTTTTGGTTGCTCTTTGCCTAGAATTTGGGTTTCCTGACTCGGTTACCTATTTTCTTTTTTTATTATGAGGTATCTCAGCACACCTGGAAAGCACCGAGAAGAAGATAATAAGTACCTAGCCCGCTAATGTGGCAAGCCGCACAGACTCATAGCCTGCCACACTGACTCAGCGTAGAGGAAATTTCAGTCCCTTCCATCCTCTCCTGCCTGCTGCGCCGCTCTTGCAAGTGTCTCTCGGTCGTGCGTAGACTTGTTTTGCACATGTTAAAGTTTGTGCTATCACACTCCACATCTCAGTTTGCAACTGTTTTTCCATCCACATGTTTCTGAGATTCAACCTCACTGGTAAGCTCACTACCGTTCCCAGCTACGTGAGTGAGGTGCCTGGGTTTACTATGTGTGGAGAGTCAGCTCCCGGGAGGTGACTGACTGCCTGGGTGGCTGGTGACAGGCTGCTCCACATTCCCTCTTTGTGTTCACTGTCGTTCCTTGTGTTGTGTTGTGTTGTGTTGTAAAGATGGTGGGTCTGTAGTCGCAGCTTGTCATGTTATATATATGTGCATGTGTCTGTGCACATGAATATAGTACCAGAAAGGGTGGCTGATCCCCTGGACCAGGGTTAAAGTTAGTTGTGAACTATTTGACGTGGGTGCAGGGAACTGAACTCGGGCCCTCGAGAAGAGCAGCAAGTACTCTTAACACTGAAGCCACCTCTCCAGCCTTTGCCATTTTAAAGTATATTTCCTGATTCTTGGTTATCGTTGTGTCTTATTTTTGTGTGTGCATATATGTAAATGTATGCTGTGTTTGTGTGAGAACATGGGCTTGCACCTTGTTGGAGACAGAGTCTCTTGTTGTTTGTCTCTGTGAAGTCCAGACTAGCTGGCCTGAGAGCGTCCGTTCAGTGACTCTCCTGTTTCTGGTTCCTACGTGCCCACATGTGCTGGAATCACAGATGGTCACTCCCACACCCTGTTTGACATTGGTTTGGGGCCTTGAAACTTACATCCTCAAACCTGCACGGCAAGCGCTATGCCCAGTAAGCCATCTTGCCGCCTTCCTCCGCTGAGTCTTCATAAACATCACCATGCACTCACACGCTTGTGACGTCATTCCCTCTTAGTCACTGTCTCACCATCTTGGTCACCTTATAATTTGTCTTTTTCCTACCACTGTAGATGTGACACTCCATTTTAAAAGCCACAGCTTATTCTTCATTAGCTGCGAACCTCTCTCTTCTGTGGCCTGGAGGTTCGCTTTGACCTTTATTATCATCGTCTATTATTCAACATGTATTTATTTAGTGTTGGGAGGGAGCAGGCGCCGTGCTATGGGGATCAGGAGATAACTTGTAAAAGCTGACTCTCTTCTATCATATGGTTCCAGGGAATGAGATCAGGCGACAAGGTGGTGGTGTCTTTACCCACTTAGCCAACCTCTAAATTTGAGTGTTGCTTCTTTTAATTTTATAGATTTTTTTTTTTTTTTTGTATTATGGGCTTCATTTTCTCTTGTTCTGTGATTTCTCCTATCACTTCAGAGAGAAGGCAGAGGACTTTAGAGTTCTTGAAGGTTTGTCCTTCCTGATACGTACATGGATTCTCTAACTCCAACCGAGTGCCGACAAACCCATTTCAGGCCTCACACCAAGCCCCGGAGTCAGCATCAGACACCACAGCTTTAAAAACTCCAACTGCAAAGCCTCCCCTTTCTTCAGATGTCAGCTGATGAGAGCCTGGGATATCCACATTTCTGCTGGCTTCCTACAAAGTTGGGGGTTCCCCTAACATTCCTCCTCAGGTTCAATACCATGGTAATATGTGATTCAGGACCTCAGGAAAAGCCAAGCAGTGGAAGTGGCTGGGCATGGGGGAGGGGTACAGAACTTCCAGACATGCTACCTTACCAGAGCCTCTGGTGTTCACCGTGGGAGTGCTCTGGGTCAGCCAGCTTCCCACCAGTGTGATAAAATGCCTGAGACAGCCATGAACAGGAACATGTTGTTTGGTTTAAGGTTTCTGAAGCTTCAGTCCTTGGTCTCTTGGTCCCGTCACTTTGAGCCCATGGTGAGGTGGTACACTAAGGCAGGGCATGCTCAGCAAAGTCCAACAGGGCAGGTTGCAAGCCAGTGGTACCGAGGGTCCCAGGGCCCCAATACTCTCTTCAAGACCACACTGCTAGTGACCTAACTCCTCCCAAAGGCTTCATTCCCTTTGCAATAGCAAGGCAGGCAGGCAGGCAACCAAGCCTTCAGCAAATGGCCTCTGAGGGACCCTGAAGTCTCAGCTGTCACGTTCTCTAAGCCCCGTTCTCTAAGCCCCGTTGTTCAGGGTGTAAGGAAGCTTCGATGACTAGGCATAAGTGATTAGCATTCCTGGCTCTCCCCTTCCCAAGGTCAGGGCTGGAGCCACAGTACTAACCCACTCTGTCCATACCTCAGTCTTCCCGATGACCAACCCCTCACCCTGAATCTAAGTGGGGACCCCTTCATCAACATCTCATTAGCACGAAGAGGACATTGCTAAACTAGGTTCCTGGGTTTTCCTGAGTGGTGTACCTGGCTCTCAGGATGAGGGCCAGTGTTTACTTCCCTTTCGTGTGGAACAGCCCATTGCAAAATGATCCATTTCAACCTCCCTTCCCTCAAGCTATGGCAGGCAAGCAGGTCTTCCATCAACCGCTTTTCATTTGTGACTCAGTCCAACTAGGTACAAGGTCTATAGATTCTTGGTTAATCCTAACTCTGGATGTTTTCAGATGAAACTTAACTTTAAGTTGGTGGACTGAGTATCTTTGACCTCTATTCTATGTGGGGGCTCTCAGCATACCCACTGAAGACCCTGAGGATGAGAGAATATTTCTGCTCTGCCTATCTTTAAACCGCAGCACTGGCTTTTCCCCGCCATTGGACTTGACTGAGACATCTCTTTTGGGTCTGCCAATCTTGGCCACTTTCTGGGTGTTGAGCTGCTACTCACAGACACACCCTGAAGGCCTTGGGATGTACTCCCCTTTGTAACTGAAAGCTAATTCCCTTCAGTATCACAGTGGTATTACTTAGTGATGGGGATATGTTCTAAGAAATGTGGTGGGTGATTTTTGTCATTGTGTGAACCTTATAGTACAGGTGTGCTTACCCAGGCCCCGGCAAAAGAGCCTATTGTACCCCAAGGATCAGTGGTGTACTATATAGTAGATACTATCATATATATGGTATACTGTGTATACTGTGAACTAAAACATCATTGTGGTCTCCGCCCCCGTTCGTCTCTCTCCTCTCCCTCTCCATCTCCCTCCCTCTGTCTCTCTGTCTCTGTCTCTCTCTCTTTCCTATTTCCCTGGAGAACTCAGCTAGCCATCTGGTGATTACAGGATTAGCCTAAAACAGCTTACTAATTCAGTCAATAAATCTGAGCTACTTGAAATACCTAGGACTTGACCTGCACATATGGAGATATACATTCTTTTAACACCTAGAATTTCGGAGGGAGGTTTGGGACCATTTATAGGCCACATAGGAAGTCTTACCTGGTTCTACTGAGTCACTACTGCCCATCATAATGTGATAAATTAGAACTTGATGAAGGAAAGACTCCCTCATCAAATAGCCTTTAGTTAAAGAAGGAGAGACTCGGGGCTGGAGAAACTGCTAAGCCATTAAGAACACTTTAGCCCTGGAAGAGAACACACGATCAGTTCTCAGCACCCATACTGGGCAGCTTACAACTGTCTGTAACTCTATCTCCATTGGATCTGACCCTTCCTCTGTACTCTGTGAGCAACTGTGTGCATGTGGTACACACGCAGGCACATACACATGGGTGTAAATCAAAAAATAAAAACCAGAGTGGAAATAGAGACTTTTCCCAACTGATCAAAGTACTGAGAATATGTGACTATTACGTGTTCAGACATATATACAATAACTTATCAACCTTCCCCCCCCCCGACCAGTGGCATCACAGGAACATCATGGCAGAGGGGACCAAAAGGACATGAGCACTGGAGAATGGGAGGAGAGCTGTGAAGAGCTATCCTCAGGACATGACGGGGTCATGGAACTGCTGATCTTCCAGCAGTTGTGTAGCTGCAAAAGACCCCAAGACCAAACCAGCAAGATCAGCCAACATGCCAGAAGTGGGCTACTTAAGAAAGGGATTGGGTAGACAGACATGAAGGGGAAGGAGATGTATTGGGGGAACCTGAGGGAATGGGCGGAGAATTTGGGAGTGGATATGATAGAGATACATTGTTTATATGTATGAATTCATCAAAGAATACATAATTATTCTATTTGAGAAAGAAAAAAATACAAATAACAAACTTCTGAACTTTCCCATTAATATTTTTGGAAGTTAAAATGATACAGCGGTACAACCACTTTGAGAAAAAAAAAATGGTGTGTAAGGACACCTCCCGTTGGAGAATTGAGTATCACAATGAGCAAGGCTTGTCCTTGGTGACTGAAAAGAGTGAACTGAGTAAGTGGGCAACGTGAGCTGATTCCTGTGTGTCTCTGGGATGGCCCCTGAAGCCAAAAGTCTCAGGGGATGGTTTACAGCCCAGATCCTGACAAAAGTGCCTGCCTGTGGCCAATGGACAGAAGATGATGTGGGGGGACATGAGCATGGAGAACTACTTTACCTCAAAGTGAAACTCACTGGGGAGCAGAGATGAGTTGCTTCCACCAAAGTGAAGTATTTCTGCTCAGCAATGTTCAGACCAGAGACCAGCTGGTGCAGGACACTTCCAGCGCCTGAAATGGAAAAGCCTGGTGTCCACCATCCAATGTGTCCCTGCAGACACAGCTCTGCAAAGTCAAAAGTAGAAAGATCACAGTGCTCTTAGGGAAGGAGATGGAACAGACAGAAAGATAAAGGGAAGGAGATAAAGGGCTGGAACAGACAGAAAGATAAAACCCCAGAAGCTGGCAAATGGGAAAAGAGAACATAGTTTAGTGGGGGGAAATGCAAATTAAAGCAACCAGGCATCACTTTAACCCATTGGATGTCAAAATACTAAAAATATGGATATGTCAGGCATTGGAACTGGATCATGGCAGCATTGGGAGGTTTGGAGGGTTCATCTCTTGCTGACCAATGGGGGCTTCTATAAATTAAATGTGTATACACACTCAATAGCTAGCTCTTAGACCCAGCAAAATGAAGCCACTGAGGTCCTGTGAGGAGCTGGGAGCAGCTGATAGGACCACCTGAGAAGGCTTAGATCAGAAAGCTCATGTGTACAAAACAAGCTGGTAATACATCATTTCCCAGGTAGAAGCCCTAGCAGCATGGAAGGACCCAAAAGACATCCCAGCAAGAAATGGAGAGTCAGGAAGAGTCCTTGAGCTCTTAGCTGCAGAATTGGAGCTGCCTTTACAAAAATCTTTTGTTACATTTATTTAGTGATTTGTGGGGGTCAGAAGACAACCTATGAAAGTTGGGTCTCTTTTTCCACCATGCAGGTACCAGTGATAGGACTCAGGGCTTCACGCTTTGCAGCAAGTACCTTTCTCTACTGAGCCAATCTCTGGCACCAGCCCCAGAGATCCCTTTTGATCTGACCATAGGGGTGAATGAAAACATGAAGGCCTCTGACCCTGGGGTATACCTCACTAGAGGCTGGAGTCAGAATACTAGAGATCAGCAGAGAGGATGAGCGCCCCCGGCAGGCTAAAGTCAGGAGTGAGCATGCAGCAGAAAAGGGGTGGAGCACACGCCACACAGCTGGGATGTCCATTGTCCCTCCACCATGCTGTGGCCACATGCTTATACCACAGCCTCAGGGCTTCCTGGGAATACCCAAATCATCTTTTCTTGTCTGTTCCCCAAGACATCTGCAGCTCCCTCCCCCAGAATTGCAGGGCTCCAATGCTGAAAATACATATAGCAAAGTCCCCATACCCAGGACATGTTTGTCAGTAGGGTGGGGACAGGAGCAGGGCTAGGAGGGGGTGGTCATTTTTCTGTAGAGGAATTTTAATTCAACGACATGGCTGCTCTGGCAAGGGATCACATCCAAAGACCTTCCAGGTCTGTGTGACCTTTAACCTCTCTGGCTGGAATATAGACATTCTCTTATTACACACCTTTAATACTAAATATTGGAGGTAAAGTTAGTTTGTAGAAGGAATCAGCCATACTTGAAAGTGACATCTAATTGAGGGACAAAGCGATGAATCAGAGAACAATTTGATAGAACAAGTCAGAGACTGGATACACCCAATTCTCATGAGAACAGAGAGGAAAGAGAGCAGGACAGAGAGAGAGGGGCTGAGGGGGGAAGGTTAGAGGGAGAGAGGATGAGAAAGAGGAAGAAGAGGAGGAGGAAGAGGAAGAGGAGGAAGAAGAGGAGGAAGAGGAGGAGGAGGAGGAGGAGGAGGAGGAGGAGGAGGAGGAGGAGGAGGAGGTGTCAGCTTTATGGGATAGTTTTCAGTTTTACAGAACAGGTTGCAGGTGAAGACATAACAAGCCAGAGGATTAGAACCAATTGACAGAGTTAGTTTGAGGCCAAGCAGAACAATTCAGTGAGAAGTTGAGAGAAGCAAGATTGAATCAGTCAGCTTGGAGAGGAGTTTGAGCCAAAACAGCTGAGTTGAACCAGCCAGCCAGAATTCAGAAAGAATTTACTCAGCAGTAAGCCTCCAGATGGCAATTACATCAGGAAAATAAAAGATACATTTACATTTTACTTCCTTTTTCATTGTCTTGCTTTGCTCTCCTGCAGCAGACAGAATTAACTGTGAGCAATCCCACCAGTGGTTTTCTTCTTCTGGACTCAGGTGCATGTGGGCTCATTTCACTGTTCTCAGCTCTGGGAGCCCCCACCAGTCACTGCTCTGGCCCCATGGTTATCATTCTACATTCCAGGTGGGCGGAGCATCCTTTGGAGCTCATTATTCTCTAGGCCATATCTCTGCTTTAACGCAGCTTTGCACTTTAACACTATTTTATGCAGATCCAAAGCCAGGAAAATTGAATTTTGAAGTAGAGTGATGTGAAATGCATTAATTTGGAGAGGATGGACTTGTGATATCAAGGTCTTCCTGGTATCTATACAGCAGGGCAGTTCTTATCGACTGTCACACGTGTATCCTTGACCTCATTCCCTTCGCAACTGCCAGTCTCATCTTGCTAGTCACAGCTCCAGGTCCAGCTTCCTCACCTACATCTGTCCCTCCACTGCAATCGGTCCTGATGCCCACTGTAATGGCTATTCCTGGTTGTCAACTTGACTATGTCTGAAATGAACTACAATCCAGAATTAGAAGGCTCACCTGTGGCCCTAATCTGGAGGCTGAGAGATACAAGTTTCTGACCTGAATCTTGGCATGGAGACCTTGAGGAATAGTGGCTATGAATCCCATAGGATTAACATAAAGCTCTATGAGTTCAAGATCATCTGGGATTAAAGGTGTGGTGGCTTAGTGGCTATGAATCCTAGAAGATTAAGACTGGAAGATCTACGAGTTCAAGCAAGGTCATCTGGGGTTAAAGGTGTGGTGGCACACACCTTTAATCTGGGCCACACTTTTTGCTGGAGACCTATATAAGGACATTGGAAGAAGGAAGGCACGCTCTGCTTCGCCTGCTTGCCTTGTGGGACTGAGCAACTGCTAGATCCTTGGACTTCCATTCACAGCTGCTGCCGACTGTTGTTGGGAGTTGATTCTTGGGAGTTGGACTACAAACTGTAAGTCATCAATAAATCCCTTTACTACATAGAGACTACCATAAGTTCTGTGACTCTAGAGAACC
>JADRCD010214811.1:0-21825 GCA_019843815.1 Montemys delectorum | reverse complement strand
TAGTGGCTATGAATCCTAGAAGATTAAGACTGGAAGATCTACGAGTTCAAGCAAGGTCATCTGGGGTTAAAGGTGTGGTGGCACACACCTTTAATCTGGGCCACACTTTTTGCTGGAGACCTATATAAGGACATTGGAAGAAGGAAGGCACGCTCTGCTTCGCCTGCTTGCCTTGTGGGACTGAGCAACTGCTAGATCCTTGGACTTCCATTCACAGCTGCTGCCGACTGTTGTTGGGAGTTGATTCTTGGGAGTTGGACTACAAACTGTAAGTCATCAATAAATCCCTTTACTACATAGAGACTACCATAAATTCTGTGACTCTAGAAAACCCTGACTAAGACAGTCAGTGACCACACTTACACAGCTCCCTCTTCCTTTGCTATTCCCCAATAAAAGCCAGTAAGGAACATCCCTCCATGGCCTCTGCATCAGCTCCTGCTTCCTGACCTGCTTGAGTTCCAGTCCTGACTTCCTCTGGTAATCAACAGCCATGTGGAAGTGTAAGCCAAATAAACCCTTTCCTCTCCAACTTGTTTCATGGTCATGATGTTTGTGCAGGAATAGAAACCCTGACTAAGACATCCACTGACTTCTCTCTTAATTTGGCTCCTGGTCTCTCTTCCCCAGCCCTGGTACTGCTCTAGACATGTAAAATGGGTTACCCCTTGGCCAAATGATTTCAGTGGCTCCCGGGCTCCCATCAGGAGGCTGTATCCTAGCCCTGCAGGCCTCCAACACAGTCCCTTTTCGATCCTGCTCGCATCTCCAGTCCTGCACAGGACCAAGGTCTCAGTTCCCTCCCTCCCCAACGCCTTACCACAGACAGCTCCCTGTCTCTCTTCTATCCCAGGACCACAGCATTGTTCTGCTGGAGACCTAGCCCTGTTGACAGAATTCACCTGTAGCTCCTTGCCCTTCGCCCCTCATCCATTACAGCCGAGACATAAAAGACAACCCCCACCTTCTTCAGCTCTTGGATTTTGCAGGGTAGGTGAGCACTCTACCAAGGAAGCCACATTCCCTCCTCCTCCTCCTCCTCCTCCTCCTCCTCCTCCTCCTCCTCCTCCTCCTCCTCCTTCTCCCCCCCGCCCCCGTGTCTTTCTTAAAGACTTTCATACACAGCCTGGGCTATGAGATAGAAAACCATGTCCTTATTTGCCGTGACCCGAGGTCACTATGGCTAGCACTCTCTGTACATCCCTCAGATCTTTCTGATGGCTACACTGACACAGGGTTTACAGATCTCGAAGTCTCCCACTCACAGCAGATGCTCCACCTTTGTGTTTGTGGGTTGGGCCAGTGTTATGGGCCATCCTTAACCTAGGTCCAAGTGGAGGCAGCATCCCCCATATCCTTCATTCCTAGGGAAGGCCATGAAGTGGTCCAAGTGCTGATTCCAGACTTCGCACCTAGGTATGTCTGCCCAGAGAGCCAGAACCTCAGGATTTTTATGATAAACCATAACTGGGGGGAGGGGGGCACCATCAGGACCCAATCAGAAATGAAGATGCCACTGCTGCTCTGTAGAGGGAATCCTTGTGGGAGGGGAAGAGTCTTCCAGGTAGGGCCTCTGAGTACCTGGGGTCTGAGGACACGTATCCTTATTCTCACTGGCGTCTGGCTTATGTGAGGTTATCATAGCAGCTGCCTGGCTGCCTGGAGCTTCAGGAAGGAGCCATGGATCAGAGCTGAAATAAGTCTCCTGTCTTTGATAGGCTTCACAGGACTATTGAGATCAGTTCCACTTCCTGGATTTCTGGGAAAAAGACGGAGATGCTGGCTCTGATCCAGGATAGACAGCACCACTTCTGCCTGATGTAGCCTCTGTTCTTATAGTCCATACCTCCAGCTCCTTTCAGCCCGAGTCTGGGTCTCCTCCTCTACTCCCTCTTACCAGAGCATCTTTCCTGTCTGCCTCTAATACTCAACTATGGAGGGGGTCCCCTTGCTGCCCAAGGTTGGCATGTTCTGCCCTCTAGGGGTCCCAGGGCATCGTGTTCTTTACTGGGCATGAGATGAGGGGGCGGGGTGACCCTGTGTACTCAGATCTGAGACCATCTTCTCCCCTAACAAAGCACCACCGTTCCAAAATTTCCACCCCTGAACTGCCTCCCACTGGAGGCATTCAAAAGCCTCAGCACCTGCAAATTGCCTGTCTAGGTAACAATTCACACTGGGCAGGAGGAGAATGGGGGGCGGCAGGAGGGAGCAGACATCTGAAATTCAAAGGCAATTTGGAAATCGCTCTACCCAAAGGTTATGCCAATTTAGTTTCCCCCCTCCCCCGCCACACGTGCAAATGCCACGCTCTCCACGGAACCCACCCACTGACTGAATTCTTTAACCTGCCGCTCAGCCCATAAGAAACAATCCCACAATCTTCCTTTTTAAAAGTCTCTCTAATTATTCACGAGGTAAACGGGGGTTTTCATGTGTGTACTGCTTTCTTGAAACTGCACCAGCCTCACGGTTTTGCCTGTGAGTTAGGAGTTCTCTCCCTCTCTCCCTTCCCCCCCCCCCCTTCCTTCTCTCCCCCCCCCCCCGTTTCTTCCCTCCCTTCCTTTCATACAGGGATATTTTCTGTGGTAGTATTAGTTTATCTTTACATTTCTGCCTTTTGTGACATTGTCTGAGAAGCTTTCCCATCATGCAAACATGCAAACACCTCTCTCTCTCTCTCCTCTCTCTCTCTCTCCTTTAGATGTTTTTTTTTCTGGATCCTTCTGCAGAAAGATCCACCCGAAAGTTCTGAATCAGCAGCAGTTTGCCTCTCGAAGGCCCTCAGAGGACCTCGATGTGTGATGAAGTATAATAGTTTCCTGGTTCCTAACTCCATTTTCACCTGCTCGTTACCAGAGCCAGCATGGAAGCCTGGCTAGCTTACAGTGGGCCTGGCAGCATCAGAGCCTTGCACCTACAGCCTGCTGCATGGTCGACCAGAGATACTCAACCTTGTTGCTGGCATTCTCCCACAGAGCTGCGTCCATCAAACCCCACAGTCCCCTACTGCCTAATGCCCCATCTCTCTGGATCATTCCACTTGAGTTCCAGTTCTCAGCAGGAACTCTGCATCTGTGGCTTTGGTCCTGGTCCACCTTCTGGTGTAACAGGATTCTAGGACCCAACAATGAGCAGAAACTCAACAGCCTTGCAATTGTGAGATTGGCAGGCCCAAGGAGCTCGATCTCACTAGGGCCTTCTGACTACCTCATGCTGGGCAGATGGGCAGAGCAGGTATGAGGGAAAAGAGAGATGTAACCCAACCACCTCAAGCTAGGCAGAGGCTACAGGGGTGGGGAGAAGAAACCTTCAGCTTTGGTTCTGATAAGCATCCACTCCTAATCACAGAGCTCATAGGAGCTGTGTGTCTACCAGGGGTTTGGCAGGAGAGAGCAATGCCAAAGGACGGTGGCACAATGTGTTGTGGTTAGCAGCCCAGGCTCTTCCTGTGCCCCGTGTGTGTGTTCCCAGTCCCTTCCCTCTGGGGGCCTTCTCCCATGCCTGTACCCTCACCTCCAGGTCTGACATGGAAGAACAACCCCACAGAGGCACACCTGCCAGAAGACACGTGAGGGGATAGCTTCTCCCTGGGGGCTGGACAGGGGCTGAGCAGTGGCGGTTAGATACTCTTAAAAGCCACATTAATGTGAATACACTTATTATAAGTACTCCTGGTGTTTATTTTCCTGTGAATATGCAAAAATGCTGGGGGTGGGGCTACTTGACTCCCAATTGACAGCTGTTGGCCCCATACAGAGAAGGGAATAGGTACTTGTAATTAATTGAGGGTCTTCAGTCAAGTGGTCTAACACAGGGAATAAACCAAAAGCTTTCCCATGAGCACTAACCATTACTGAGATTACACCTCATGCATCCACATGTGTGTGCTACAAAAGATCTGGGGTTCCCGGTGTCCAGGGGACTGATTCCAGGACCCCTAAATTTAGACACAAGCATCTGTGATGCTCAGGTGTCCACAGCATCTGTGTGGAAGTGGTCCCTATATTATTTTTAATACCCAATAGCAAATACTCTAGGTCGTGAATGTGCATCTATACAGAGAGAGTACAGACCTGTGCCTTATCATTCTCTATACCATGTACTGCAGGTCTGTACTCCCTCTGTACAGATGCAAACCAATTCCAGATATGCATCATCCACTGCTGACATACCCCACAGGTATGGAACCTGCAGATGTAGAATGAGAACCTCATTATGGCTCCAGAACCTTGAAGCCATCACTGACCCTTCACAAAGGGCTAAGACTGCCACCATCTCCTTTCCCACTGTGGAATCCACAGTGACTTAGGGGTTATATGACAGTCTGATATGACAGGAACCTTGAGATCCATGCCCAGCTCTCAAAAAGGAAAGTGGTTTTAAGGAATGTCAAGATAGCCTAAGATGTACATATTTCTTTTCTTTTTTTTTTTAATTTGATCAAAACATTTAATCAACATGACCACAAAATATTACAATAGCAGAGAAAATAGTAATAACAATAATAAAAAGAAATTACAAGTGGGGCTCAGGGTAAAAAAATAAAAACCCGCAGAGGCCTTAGTTCCTAAGAGACCAATACCCCTGCTGAGCTGGACTTAGCCCCAGCCCCTTCTGAGTTTTCCTTGGCTGCTGGCTTCTCTTCTTCCCCCATAAGATGAATGTTGTGCTTTTCCCGGAATTCATTGAGTTCTTTCCCCTTTGCCTGAAGCTGCTGTGACAGTGTTTCAATGATCTTCTATATCTGCCCCTTGTTACCCTCCTAGACCAGCAGCACTTCTTTGACAGTCCGTTCTACCAGCACACCTCCAACCATGCGGTAGCACTTTCGAGTCTCATCCACTTCCTTCAGTGTGTCAATCACGAGGCTGTGCTCATTCAGTTCCGTCTCCAGCTCAGCTGCTTTGGATGCCAAGCCCCTCTGTTCCTGCCAAAGGCGGTTAAAGCCAGCAATTACCTGCTCCACCAACACCACCCCCTTCCCCCGAGCCACTCCCACCGCTCTTGCCCACACGACCGCTGCTGTCCGCCATCTTCCCCACCGGCTAGATGTTCATATTTCACACAAGAACAACATTGGATGATAGAAAATGTGCAGATTCCCTGGGAGTAAGAGAATGAGTGGGTTGGGTGAAAGGAAACTACCACCCTGAGAGCCAGATATGTTCTGGAATGCTCTATGATGCCCCTAAGAGCTGTGGCTATGGAAGAAAACAGACTAACAGAGGAACTTACTGACATCAACTAATCTAAAAGGTGATGAAGAATATTGCTGCATAAATAAGAAATAACTGTTATAAAGCTCCAGTTAGAGATTTGCAAACCAAAACTGATTATAGAACTCGGAGGAAGACAGTGAGGGCTACACGTCATGCAGGTATGAAAGCAACAGCAGCCAGGAGGCCAGGAACCCAGCTAACATGTGTCACTGTATCCAACCCTCCAGGAGAATCAGAGCTCTGGATTAGTTAGGGTCTCGTTGCCTGCAGCAGAGGGGGACTCTCTGGCCACCAGGAACAGAAAGAACTGGGAGGTGTGGGGATCTGACCTGGGCATCAAGATTTGGAACATGGCCTTGGGGGTGGGCCAATGGCTCCCACCCTTTATCCTTGTCCTATCGAGGGGTTCTTCTTACAGATCATAGCTTTTTACACAAAAGGTGAGGCATAAACACTTCCTGCCAGCTCTGCTGACCTCAGCTTCTCCCAGCCATAGGAACAGGCCACGTGCTGTTTCACTCTCCCCTGCTGACAGAGTTGTTCCCTGGGCCCATCCTGCTTTATAGAAAAGACACTGAGCCAGGGAGGGCGGTGGTGGTGGTGGTGGTGGCGGTGGCGATGGTGGTGGTGGTGGTGGTGGTGGCGGTGGCGGTGGCGGCGGCGGCGGCGGCGGCGGCGGCGGCGGCGGCGGCGGCGGTGGCGGCGGCGGTGGTGGTGGTGGTGGTGATGGTGGTGGTGGTGGTGGTGGTTCATGCCTTTAATCCCAGCAGTCTGAGACAGAGAAGGTAGATTTCTGAGTTCAGATCTCCAAGTTGACAGCCTGGTCTACAAAGCGAATTCCAGGGCTACACAGAAATACCCTGTCTCAAAAAAAACAAAAAAAAAACAAAAAAAAAAAACATAAATAAGGGCTGGTGAGATGGCTCAGCGGGTAAGAGCACCGACTGCCCTTCTGAAGGTCGTGAGTTCAAATCTTAGCAACCACATGGTGGCTCACAATCACCTGTAATGAAATCTGACGCCCTCTTCTGGTGTGTCTGAAGACAGCTACAGTGTACTCATTTATAATAATAAATCTAAATAAATAAATAAACAAACAAACAAATAAATAAAAATGAGAGAGAGGGAGGGAGAGAGAGAACTCGCTTGATTCAGGCTCTGGATCTGGAACACATTACCTACCTCCTTTCCGGTCCTAGTTGGCTTTCAGTTGCTGTGATAAACACCACATGACCAAAAGCTACTTAGAAAGAAAAGGGTTTATTTTACTTAATGGTTTTCAGTCTATCACAAAGGGATGTCAGGGAAGGAACCTGGAGGCCTGGAAACAGAGGCCGTGGGTGTGTGATGAGGTGAGGGTGCTGTCTGGTGACTCCCCTTAACAGAGACACTAATCCTGTAGGCTCAGGGCCCAGCCTCCTGACCTCCCTGACTTTCATAACCCTTGTGGGTTATGGCTGTGCATATGAACTCAGGGACACTCAGTCTGACCATGGGTTTGACCTGCCTAGAGTCACACTTGACAGGTGGCTCTGCCTGTCCAGATGCTACAGTTCTTGGCCTTGGGACAGGTGGTTATTTTCAGGCCTGGAGGGACCCTGGCCAAGCAGCGGCAAGGACCTTGGTCGTGCAGCATCCATTAGGTTGTGGGAACACTGGTTGCCCCATGCCAGGCTTCTACATCAGCACTGTTCTGATTTCCGGCATCTTCCCCACTCTCCAGCCCACGGTAGGAATTCTCAGTCTCTAGCTTACATCACTGTTTCGAGGGCTGTAGAGCCTGTAACAGGTGAGGCCTGGCTGGCAGAAGCAGGTCACTGGGGCAGGCATCTGAAGATCTTACCTGCCCTGGCTCCATCCCAACCATCTCTGCTCTGTGGCCTACTGCCATGTGAGCAGTCTTCTACACACACACACACACACACACACACACACGCACACGCACACGCACACGCGCACACACACACACACACACACATCTCGCTGCAAACGAAGTCACTTCCCAGTGCTTCCCCACCAAGGTAAACTGAGGTATCCTGACACCACGCCCTGAAATGAATCCTTCATCCTTTAAGTTGTTTCTGTCAGTCAACACAGCCAACACACTGAGCCGCTGTCCAGCCATCTAGCTCATGGCCTGTCTATGCCCTGTTCCCTACTTGCCCAAGGACAGGGACCAGACGTCCTGACCTGTTCAGACTCAGGTCAGACTGAACATGCCTCTCTACCATAGCCAGACAATGACAGGACCCCAGACACTTCTGTGACCTTACTGACTGCTAACCCAGCAAAGCCTCCGCCACTGAGCTTTGTCTCCCATCCCCAGCAGGATATGGGCATGCTGCCACATAACTTCTCTGAAGTTCTTGGTGTCAATGCCCATGGGTGCTCGGGACACCGTGCACAAACTCGTATTGACAAAAGGCTCTGACCTCATCACGTGTCCTTCCTTTCCTCCAGGGCTGGGTCCCTAGGGCCCAATGTTCTGATTCTTGGCAGCGGAAGGCCCTAAAAGCAGGAAAAATGCCTGACCAGGAGCCAGCAAAGCCTTTAGTACAGGGATGTGCAGGGCTAATGGTTCTGGCCAGGCAATTATTTTTAATGAGTCCACTTTCCCACAGGTGATGAGTCCCCCTGTCAGAATGCTGGGAGGTAAATGGGCACCCACCCCAGCCTCTGTGTTTCAAAAGGAGAATCTGCTTTGCTCATGGAGAAGTAGCATCAACCACAGCCTAGGAACAGGACTGACCGCAAACCAAGCCATGCATGGGTAAGACCAGTTCCTTAAGTCAGCAAAGTGCGGGGCTGGAGTTGGCCTTGGAAGTGATGCCTCTTGAACTGAGTCTTATCCATGCTGCCCAAACATCCCTGATTCTTAGGAACATGAATCAGGGGCAGAGGACAGCAGTATCCCTTGGCCCATGTGGCTCAGGGAATCCCACACAGCTGGGACACAGACCTGTTAAGATGGTCTGTGTCCCAGCTGTGTGGGATTCCCTGAGCCACATGGTGTGTGCCCTCTACAACAGAGAGTGTCCCTAGGAAGAAATTCTTACGTCTGGAAGAAGGGCCAAGGGATACTGCTGTCCTCTGCCCCTGATTCATGTTCCTAAGAATCAGGGATGTTTGGGCAGGCTGGAAAGGGGAGACATTCAGGCTGTTCCTTGGGCAGAGTAGGGGCCTGAGGCACTGGGCAGGCCGTGATGAGGTAGAAGAATGATGGCACCAGTAGAAGTACGAAGCCTCAGGGATGCCCCCCCCAGGGGGCAAGCAGAGGTGAGTGGTTCTGCCAGCACTGAGACCCTGCAGCTTGCCTGGGGGAGGCTCAGGGATAGGGCAGGACATGGTAGGATTAGGAGGTGGGATGGAGTCATCCAAGAGACTCCTTTTTTATTTACTGCTCAGCTGAGTCTAGCTCTAAACCCTCCCAGACTGGGCTGGGCCTAGGCGGTCCTGCCACACGGGGCTTCCTTTCATATCAGACCCAGTGTCTTCCATTTTTCATACCCTTTCCAGGACCCTGGCTGAAATATATAACCGAGGCCACTGGAGCCAAAGTCTGGTTCTCCACAGAATGAGCTCAGCTTCCTAACAAGCCCTGGCCCTGGCTGATCTAACCTCCTGAAGACTCCTGACCCTAGTGGCACCCTCACTTTGATCTCAGGCACACCCTGACCTTTGACCCCAGTCCCCACTGACTTTTCCTTGACAACACTGACTCCTAGCCCTAGGAGTTGACACTTGACCCAGCCTTCAAATTGATTGAACTATACTCGTTATTAGATCATGTATGAACTTGGAATTTGGTCTTAGCTATGGCTTCACACTGACCCCACTGCACACAATGCTATGTAGGCAGAGGTGCATGGAGGCCAAGCCACTGCTCCCTGTGTCCCTTTAGTTTAGAGCTAGACTGTTGAGGTGATCTCAGGATGAGATGTCGATGCCCACTGCTCACCATCAAGGTGCTGGGTGACTTCATCAGTCACATGCTTTTTCTAGGGGCTCAGTCTGTTCAAGTGTTAAGCCTAGAGTCTGGTGAATTCCAGAGAGGCACAAGAAACAAGTGGGAAGGCAGCAGCTTGGAGCAGATCAATTGAGATAATGCATTTAAGATGCTTAGCACAGCGCCAAGCACATCCTAAGTGTCCAATAAATGTGGGTTATTAATGTGGCTATTAATAATCCAGCCTGCCCTCTTCAGCGAGCAGACACCAGAGCAGACGGTGAGGAGAGCAGGCAGGTGCTGCCCTGGGCAGCAGACATCATAGTGAGGGGCAGCTGGGACAGAGCACCAGAATCAGGGACTGTGCCCGGGAGTCAATGACAGAACCAGCCCCTTCCTGAGAGGAGATGACACCGTGGCAGAAAGAGGCTCCTTCCTCCCTCCCTGTTGATGCCCTGGGCCTTCATAATAGCCCATAATCCAGAAGGGACCCAGGGATGAGAGGAGCTATAGGGCAGGGCTCAACTCATGTGTGCAAGCATTGCCTGGAGCCCATTAGTAAGGCTAGCCCCGCCCAGCAGAAATATAATGTCATCCTATGTTTGACAATTTGGCAGCAGGAGAGGCAGGTGGGAAAAGGGCAGCAGGAAAGGGACGGGGGGGGGGGGGGGAGCTCTCCCTGCCTGTCCCCTAATCCCGAGAAGATATCTCTGAAGCCTTTGTCCCAAGCTACCCTATTCTCCAAGTATCTCTGAGGAGCAGGGTGGGGACCATGCTGTCACCTTCTCCCTGAGATTTCACCTTCACCTGTTTCCTCTCCCTTCCCCATAGTTACCCCTGCAGCACTCTGCTGAAAACAGCTAGCCTTGCCCAAGATCTGGGGAGACAAGGCCATATCTGGATGCCCAGCCCTTTGCCTGCATCTTTTCTTATGTGAGCCGTCTTCTGTCTGTAGCCCTACAAGTGCTTACTTCATGGGAGTTGCTATGAAACTGACCTTCCAGGGTAGAACTGGATGGCCTGGAGAACACGGCTAAGCTGCAGCAGCCTGTGGGGAAAGGGCTGAGGAAGCTGGTGGCAGTACACATCAAGGTTCCTAACTAGCTATGTCAAGGTCATCAGGAAGCCACTGGGGACTTTTAGGTAGGGTCGACATTTGGAATTCTATAAATATTAGGAGTCAAGCCTCAAAGGTGGAGACCTTCTGAAAGAAGGCAAAGCCCAAGGAGAAGGACTTGTTTGGGGCCTTTGCTGCAGCCCTGGGTGGCGTGCTGGCCCTGACTTGGGGTAGGAATAGAAAGGTAAATCTTGAGGTAGAATGTTCTATTGGGCACTAAATGGGGCATAGCAAGGTTCTTGGGTATATATCTGTGCCTTTTTGTTGTCACCTTACAAGCTAGAGTCATCTAGGAAGAAGGAATGTCAATTGAGAAGATGTCACCATGATATTATTGGCTTGTAGGCAAATCAATGGGGCATTTTCTTGATTAACCATTGATGTAGGAGGGCCCAGCCCACTGTGAGTGGTGCCACCCCTAGACAGGTAGTTCTGAGATGTGTAAGAAAGATAGGCGAGCAAGCCACGGGGAAGGAGCCAGTATGCTGTGTTTCTCCACAGCCTCTGCCTCAGGTCCTGCTTTGGTTTCCCTCAGTGATGGACTGTGGTCAGGACATGTAGGCCAAATAAACTCTTGCCTTCCACAGTTGTTTTTGGTCATGGCATTTATCACAGCAATAGAAAGCAAATGAGGACATGGTCCTAAAGGCACTCTGTACTCACAGTCTTGCTGAGCCAGCATGCAACTCTTGAGTTCCCCTGTGGATGCCAACGCTCGCTCACAACTTAACTCGGGTCTAACTCTGACTCCCTAAGGTGAACATGAAGTCTCTGCCCAGTCTCACAAGACTGCCCCACCTCCCATACCAGCTGCAGGTCTCATTTCCTAGGCTCCTTTCTATGCATCTGACTACAGAGCAGGAGCCTGCAGCTTCTGTTCACATCAGATGGTTTTCTAGAATGTTTGGAGAACTCGGTGAAACACTATTGGGAGAGCGAGTTGCTGTGAAGGATTTGGGTCCCAAGCTCTCTGCCCATGGCATTTGGAGTGTCCCATCCTCCTGGCATGTTGATGCCCTCCTCAGCCTATATATTCCCTGAATCTCTTCAGTCAGGCTCCATTAGATAAGTGTGATTAACTACAACACTGGCCATGGTGATATCTGCCCAGTTCTTTCTTCTTCAAGGTCCATGAAGGCTGCCAGAGCTCCAACCCTCTAGTCACGTGGCTACTCGCCCCCCCCCCCCCTCGGCAAGCAGGAGCATCCACTGAAATATTCTGAGGCCATTTGTTTTATAAGAAAAACTCAGATATGCTTTTAAAAATAATTGCTATGGATGAAACAAAATAATCCTTTTGACTCTGTGACTCAGGAAGCTCCAAGATCCTTACAGCAAGGAACCAGGAACAGAACTGGAACTGGAACAAACCCAACACATTAATCTGTTGTGTTACACTAGGAGCTCAGTGTCAGGAGCCAAGGTTACCGGTCAAGTGTTAAACACATTGCACCTTGACAGACACAGAGAAGGCTCCGGGGAAAAGCACATTCTGAGATGCTTGCCTGAGAGGCAAAGGCAGGATCCTGTGTAAAGTTGCAGTGGCTCAGTTAGACTCATGGTTCTGAGGCCCCAGAGGGACAGAGACAAATTAACTTGAGGACTTGTCAACTCTACTGAAGTGGCACACATGTGAGAGGCCACTGGAACAACATGGGGAGTCTGTTTATATAGTCTGCTTTCAAATCAAGCAATTGAAAATGATTAAAGGCATTACTATGGTTCCAAGTTTTATTAAAAATCCTGGACAGTGAAGTAAGACAAGAAAAAAAAACTGGAGACAAATAAGTAGCAGGAACAGGATAGCTCATCCAAATATGAGCTCCATATCCAAAAGTCAACTGAGTGTCCTTGTAACACTGAGAAACCTGGAGATGTTGCTACACTCTAGCCAGCAACAAAAGCAACAGATGCAAATGGAAAGGGACCTAGGTAAAGTTGTAAATACCCCATGTAGAAATCAGCAGAATTCCCCTGAAGGATATTATGACCTAAATAAATGAAAAGGTATCCTGTGTTTATGAATTGGAAAGTTTAATATTCTGATCTAACCATCTCAAATTTATGAGATGATTACATAATATGCCAATCAAAACTCAACGGGGTCTTTTGCAGAAACTGACAATTCAATGTTAAAATTAACATAGGAAAGACACTCTGAGACAGCTCTGAAAAGGAAGGCGGATTTGCTGTGCCAGACATGGAAATTTATTGCAGGGTGTTAGCAATGAATACTGTGTGTGGTGTCAGTGTGGGGATAAGCAGAACACTTAGAATCATGTCGGTCTAGAAGGGTCTGGGGTGGGCGCAGCCTGTCATGCTGAATTACCAGCGAGTGGAGGAAAGAGGCCACTTTAATCGCTACACCTGGAAGAACTGGCTTTCTGTTCCCCCGACGAATGATGCACCCCGCTCTGCTCAAAATGGATTAAGAACTACAGCAGAGCAAATGTCAGAGGCAAGAACTCAAATTACAAAAAGAAAGTATAGGTGAGAATTTCCGATCTCCAGGCAATGCAGGGTTTCTTAAAGCACAAAAGGCTCTCAAGTAAAGGGAGAGGTGGCGTGTTTGAAAACACCGTGAGCTTCTGAAAATCTGAGAACAATTCAGATGAAGTAAAAAGGCTGAAGTGTGCGAAGGCCCTTACAAAGTGGGTCGCCGACAAACAGGCATTGAGATGGAGTGGACACCTAAAATCCATAAGAAACAGAAAAACAAAAACAAACTACACTGAGCAAAGATTAAGCATCAGTTACACAGAACAGGGAGCCGGACCCCTGAGAGGCAGTAGCCACAAGATCCCATTTTTATTGGCAAAATAGCAAGAAGTCTGATGATGCAGAGTGTGTGAGAGGCAGAGTCCTCCCATGTGGCTGATGGACTGCTGCTTCTGTGTCACATCACAGACACCAGACGCATTCTCTACAACTCAGCAGGGTTACCTTCTGATACATGCCCCAAGACAAAGCCTTGCATGTGTTGACCCAAAAAAAAAAAAAAAAAAAAAAAAACAAGCCCCAAGATGCTCATGGTGACACTATGTAATGGAAAAGGTGCAGGAAAATGTCCATGGTTGTGGCAATGACAAAACACCTCATCAAAATGAAACAAAACATGAAGGTAGGAAAGAATTATTTTGGCTTGTGATTCTGGGAGTTTCAATTCACTGCACTGGGCCTACGGAACTGTCATGGCAGCCAGACTGTGTGGGAAAGCTGCTCATCTCCCTGAGGTGCAGAAGCCAAGAGAGAGATTGGGACTGAAGATAAATTATATCCTTTATATGCTGTGACCTACTTTCTGAAACTGGTCCCCACCTCCCAAGCTACAAAGTCATCAATGTATTAACCCATTGATCACCACTCAATGGCCCCATGAACTGGGGATCATGCCTTTGACATATGACTGTAGGCATAAATTTTTTGCAACCTACTTTTAATAAGGGTTCAATCTCTCCTCTAGCCCACCACCCAGCAGAGGTAGTGAAGAGAAAAGTTATTAGGATATGGGGGAAAGTGGACCTGTTCAGCAATAGTTCTTTGGGGGCGAGCTCAATCTTCATTGGCAGCAGTTGAGTCCCATGACAAACACCAAATATGACTCAGCGGTTGTAGACCAGTTCTCTAGGCAGGCAGACACCAAGCACAAACCAGCAGCCATAGTTCAAATCTGAAGAAACCACCAGGCTTGCCAACTGGCCTGAGGTAAGGCTGCAGAAGCAGCAAGCTGCCTCAGGAAACTCATGAGCAGTTCTTTGGCAAGTTTCTCTCAATGGTGGCTTTACCACAAGTGGAGCTCAACTGCACTAAGGCAAACCAACACATGCCTGTCATTCGCAAAGCATAGTGAGATGGAGCAAACTGAACCAATGTTCAGTGCTCATCTCCCACTGTGGGGTCATATTTATACTTCATCATCAAGGGTCCACATGTTTGGTATATCAAAACATCCTTTTACCTGTGTCTGCTTTAGGAAAACATTCTTTCCCACATCTGCTACAGCAAAGCATCCTTTCACCTGTGTGCTCCAGCAAAATATCATTTGACATAACTGACTTTCCAAAGAAACTAGAAGTTTCCACTTCACTTGAGCCTTTTCGGAGACAACTTCACATCCAAACTACAGCCTGAGCATGTGTAAGTTGACATGCACACACATAGAGGGTACTATACAATAATCACAGGGGACCTGCACACAGGCACAGCCACAAATCAATTGATGCCTGAGTGGGACACTACCTCAGAAAATGATGGACAGTCTTGGCCACCCAAGCTGACATTGTGTGGAGCACTGATGGCTGCCTGTCTGAGTCTCTCTCTAATAGAATTGTGGGGGGAAACAATGTAGCAAGACCAAGCTTCCAGGCAGTTTGCCACATGTAGGCTGTGGTTTCATAGTTTAGCCCAGATATTCATGCTGATGTCTAATTGCCATTGTAATATTAAGAAATGAGACCATAAGAGACTCAGAAGCCCTGCTCACAGGAACAGGTTATAGTGGGAATCCAGCTAGGAGAGTCCAGCTGCTCCTACTGGCTGCCTCTCGCTCTCCTGGTCTTTCCACCTTTCACAGGCAGTGGCCATGAGGCTTCTCAGCCTCCGGGACCATGGGCCAGATCAGCTTCTGTTTTCTAGATATCACAGCTTGTGGTTTTCTGCCACAGAGGCAGAAAATGGACTGAGACACCACTGTAGATAAGAGGATTCCATTTTCTCTCCCTCTTTCTGCAGCCTTATGCAAGACTCTTTTATGGAGGCTGAACGAGCACATGCTATTCTTGCAGAAGAACCAAGTTCCATTCTCATCTTGCACAAGGACCCGTAATTCCAGGGGGCCTGAAACCCTCTTCTGGCCTCAGAGGAGACCACATCCACATCCACATGCACAGACATACACAGGAGTAAAAATAAATCTAGGGGATGGAGAGATGGTGCAGTAGTTAAAAGCTCTTGGTGTTCTTTCTGAGTTTGGTTCCCAGCACCCACATTGGGCTCACAACTGCCTCTAAGTCTAGCTCCAGGGGATCTCTTCTTCTGGTACCAGAGGCACTGTATTTACTTGCATGTATATGCACATAAACATAATTAAAAATAAAAAAATCTTTTTTTAAAGACTTAGTTCTTTTTTCCTGTCTACAGATAAATGCCATGACCCCCACCCCAAAGTAATACAGTAACTCCTCCCTGCAAATAGAGCCAGTGTTCAGAAGTCAAGTATAGAGTTTATCCCATAGTCCCTAAGCTTGGCAGAGGAAGGGACAGATGGAAGTTGTGAGCAGCACTTACCTTTGTGGATGAAGTCGAACCATTCACTCCAGCCTGTCTTGAAGTAAGAGCCTGCTGTGTCCACTGAGTGTCTTCTGTTGATAACTGACGCACAGGTTAGACCCACCCATGAGCTCATGTACTCGTCATGAGGTTGGCATTCAATGATGTTCGTATTATAGTTAGGGAAATGGAAGAGTCTGAAGGACATGGATGAAGCTTCTCAGCTTGTAGATGGAGGACCCAGGATTGGAGCACAAGCCAGCCATCCCCAGAAGTTGAGATAGCTCCTTCTCTGCTCATGCAGAACCAGAAACAACATCAACAGAAGAAATAAAAACATGGGTGAGTGCCAGAGCAAAGCTGGAAGCCAATGTGTACAACATGGCAGCTTCTCTCTATAGACCCCACAGGCCAGGGCTAAGAGCTCTATGGACCCCACAGGCCCAAGATGAGAGCTCTATGGTATATACAGTGAAAGATGAAGCACTAGGACCATAGGTGATGGATGGATGGCCTTTGCACTTGCTGAGAATCGGGCCTTGCCCTTCCACAATTCCACAAGGGGCAGAATCATCAAACAAGGACCAAACCATTCCCCTACCCTGCCTTAAACTTCTTCATGCTGAGGGGACCTTGAGTGAGAAACCGGCAAAATTTCACTTGTATTGTTATGGAACACCACTCCAGCCCCAACACAAAGCCCAAATAAAGCCACAGTAGAAAGGCAGGCCAGTGATGCAGGCCCCAGTGGGCAAAGCCTGGTTTGGGTGCAGAACACACTGGAGGTTCTACAGATACAAGCACCTGGGGCCCAGCTCCAATAGGGCTGACTCCCTCATCTGAGAACTACCTAACCAAACACAGGGAGATCTTAAAAATGAGACTATTAGAAAATTAAATAAGATCTTTTTTACCATTGGTGCTGGGAATGAACCCAGAGCCTTGGGCCTGCGAAGCACAGTTCCCTCCCAGCCCCTAAATGAACCTTATAATTCAAAAATACAGATCAAATAACCTCCTATAATAGCAGGTTTAGGGCCAGCAAAATAGCTCAGTAATTAAAGGAGCTTGCCACCAAAGCTGCTGACCTAAGTTCGATCCAAGGGTCCCATGTGGTAGAAAAGGAGAATAGGCTCCTGAGTTGTTCACTGGCCTTTGCCTTTAGGTTTAAAAGAACGAAATGGACTGTTAAGAATCAATTAAACCCAAATGAAAGAGCTGATTGAATGTAGCATAAAAACTACAAGTCCAACACAGATCCACGAAAATAAACCAGAATATGGAACAATGAAAAGATCTTGTGTCAGAACAAGGTATCAGACGCCAGAAGTAATATCTGCCTGTGCTGTCACTGATGGAGCCTGAGACTCCATGGGGAGGAGCCTTCACATGGCACTCAACAGAAAAGGGCCTGCTCAAAAGACTGCTGGGAAATCAGATTCTCTCTAAAAGTTTAATAAGGTCTGCTGGGCTTTCTGTGCCCATGGTGCCCCCATGGGGTGAACATTCCAAACACCTGGGACCTTTCTTTCATAAAGTAGGGCAGGCACAGAGTGAGCCCATGCAGGAGGACAAGTGTCCCTGTGCCTGGGGACTTGTGTTAGGTGGCGATGGTGGCAGAGGCATGAAGCTGATTCTCAGTCGAAGGCTGAGTGAGAGACCCTGGGCAGAGGCTTGTGTGGGGAGGGAAGACGGAAGAGAAACCAGGAAAGACCAAGGTGGACAAAGACCAGTGTGGAACGGGAGCCCAAGAGTGGGGCTCTAGCATGTCAGCTTCCTCACATTCATTTATGGAATATTTTCTATTTATAGATTTATTTTTACTTTATGTGTAGGAGAGTTTGCTCGCATGTATGTATGTGAAACGTGTGTATACCTGGCCCCTACAGAGGCAAGAAGATGGTGTCAGATCCCATGGAACTGAAATTACAGACGGTTGTGAGCTGCCACTAGGAACCAAACCCAAGAGCAGCAAGAGCAGCAAGTGCTCTTTAGCACAAAGCCACCTCTCCGGCCCTTTATTTTTAATTGTATGCATGTATGTATATATATGTATGTATGTTATGTATTCAGTTGCTCTCAGAGGTCAGAAGAAGATGTCAGATACACTTGCAGCTAGAGTTACAAGCAATTGTGAACCACCTGATGTGGGTGCTGAGAACTGAACTCAGGTTCTCTGTGGAAGAGTAGCTCCTAACTGTTGAGCTGTCAGTCCAGCCCCGATTTTTATTGAATTTTTAGAAAAAGAACAGTGTTGACTACTATTCAACAGAATTTACAATGAAGGAAACAATACACATACCACAAAGTTGTTATTCTGGCTTCCACTGAGCCATAACCCAGATACTGGAAGGTTGAGCCTATGCATAAGGAAAGAGCTGAGGTTTAAAAAAAAAAAAAAAAAAAAAAAAAAAAAGCACATGGGTCAACAATTTGTATTAGTGAATGTTGTTCACAGATTTATGCCAGTAGGTCCTAACTCGCCAACCTCCCTTGTCACATGATCACATTTCTATATGCCATCTTGACTATACCATGAGTTGTAACCTTTGCGTCTTGACGTTATGTGAAGGAATGGCTCCCAGGAGTAGCCCCTTCAAGTCTTGTTTAGCTAATTCAAACAAACCAGGAGAAAAAAAAATCTTTTTTTTTAAACTATAAAATCCAAAGCTCAGGGGCTGGGGCTGGGGCTGGGCCCTGATGGGTAAAGCACTTAGGAGGTCTGGAGGCAGGTAGATCAGAAGGACCTCCCCAGTTACATAGCAAATCCAGGTTCAGCCTGGGTTACATGAGTCCCTGTCTCAACAAAAAGAAAAAAGAAATCCCGAGTACCAAAGCACTTTGAGGAGGTAAGACAGCTCGCAAAACCCAGGGGCAGCAGGGAGGAAAGTGAGAGCGTTTGCTCTGAGTGGAGCCCAAAAGAAGCCTGTAGAGTGGTCAGTCCTCTGGGGCCAGAATAAGAGACATGGCAAAGAGGTAACCGATCCAAGAAAAGCAAGACGTTCCGCCAGCCTGGTCATCTGGTCCTGGAAAATATTCTAACCACTGATCATAAAGCCCGTAGGCATGGGGTCCCCACACACCCAAAAGCAGGAGAGTCCATCATGTTTCTAGGTAGGCCTGAGTCACCCAAAGCAGCTCAGCTACCCCAAGCTAACAATTGGAGTGCTGGGGAAAAAGGTGCCTCAGATAGGGGTCAGAGGCCAACATTCCCCAGGCCTGGGAGAGAGCCTGTAGGTGTCCATTCTTTGCAGGCCAGTCCAGGGACTCCTGTAATGTCTGAATGTGGCTTGACCCTACAGAGTCAGGCTGCAGTTCAGCATCACAGACTAGATAGGACCTGTAAGAGGTGGTGAGATTCTGTCCTGGTGATGGGGGTTGCTCCCTGGGTGAACTGGAAGGTGACAGAGCTGAGCCCCACAGCACAAGCAGGGCAGCCTGGGAAGGGAGGAGGAAGGTGGTGTGAGTGGAAACCCCAAGTTTGCTGCTTCTACCAGTAATGCTCCCAAAATAGGAGACAAAGGAGTGGCACTGCACAGAGCTTGTGCAGGGGAGATATGCTGACCTGGAACAAAGAAATAAGACGAGCCAGCAAATTAAACAGGTAGATAAACAAAAATAAAAAGATACGGAACCTTATTAATAGCCGAGGCAATTCTAATTAGAACAAAAATAAGATAACAAGTTTTCGTCGAAGATATTGCCAAGAATTCCAGAGCCCCAGCGTGGCCTGCCAGCAACGACGCCTCATGCCATAAGCTGCCATTGCTAATGTGAGAGCTAATCTGGATGCAATTTCTTAGCATATATTAAAATAAGATAGACCATACCATTTGACATAGGGATCTAAGTTTGATAAGTTATTTTATAAACTTAAAAACAAAGAACAACAAAAGCCACAAAAGCAGGCTGGTCCTTAAGATCTGTGGTGGCACACACCTTTGATCCCAGCACTTGGGAAGCAAGGTCAGGTGGATCTCTGGGAGTTGGAGGCCAGCCTGGTCTACAAAGTGAGTTCCAAGACAGCCAGGGCTACACAGAGAAGCTGTCTCAAAACAACAAAAAGATCTGTGTGGATGTGTGATGAGGTCTTGTGGCCATGGGAATGTCTTAGAAATGTCAATAGCTAGAATTTATGTGCGTGGAGAGGCTGGGGAAGAGAGAAGGGGGTGCATGTGGAGAGGTCTTGGGGTGACATCCTGCAAGCTTACAAATCAGAGGACCCCACAGATCTGTCCACTGTGGTCCCCACTGTTTTCAAGGTCAGATGGAGGGATAGTTCCCAATGTACCTGCCACACCTACGACACCTGTCTGAACTTGGTTCTGGATGATTCTGGGAGATGGTGCTGTGGTCTGGATATAAAGTGTCCTCAGGAGGCTTGGGTGTTTGAACATTCAGTACCCATGTACTAGTGCTATTTGGAAATAAAAGGTTGTGAACTTTCTGGAGGGCAAAGTGAGCCACTAGGGGTGAGGTTTGTGGTTTTGTAGCCCTGCCCCACTTCCTGTCTGACCTCTGACTGCAGGTGCAATGTGACTGGGCATCTCTACTTTACCTCCATGAAGTCCCATCATCATGGCATGTATCCCCTCATGCTGAGCCAAGACAACCCTTCCTTGTCAGGCATTTGATCTCAGCAACAAGAAACATGTGACTAACATAGACAGAGCACTGTGTGTGTGTGTGTGTGTGTGTGTGTGTGTGTGTGTGTGTGTGTGTGTGAAATCAAACTACAGCAGAGACTTTAGAGCACACACATGTTGAGCAGGCTTCCATGTCTACAGGAAAATAGTGGGCAGGAGGGAACCAAACCTACCATCTTTTATAACTTCAGGAGGAGAAGTTTTCTAAGCACATTTTACTTTTGCATTGGTAATTACCAAGTGGTAAAATTTGTGAAATTTTACAAAAAGAATTTTGTACAACCAAAGCCCAAGAGGAGGATTTATTTAAAAGAATAGTTAACTATACACACACACACACAAATACAGGATAAAAACTCTTCTTGGACATTTTTCTTAGAAACAAATATTAAGATGAGCTGGTCAAAAACCTTCATAAATACAAAATCCAATAATTCACCTTTTATGGAGTATTGAAGACAGGAACCACTTTAACTTGATCAGAGACATCCATGAAAAAACCTGACAGGAAATTCCCATTAATGATAATTTTTTTTTTTTTTTAAAAAAAGGAAGACATTTAAAATTCTCACTGAGGCCAAAAGACTATTATTACCAAACTGTTCCTTTCTTAGCCTTCTGTTGAGACAGGTCTCATTATGTAGTTCTAACTGACCTGGAACTTGCTCTGCAGACCAGGTTGGCCTAGAATGAACAGAGATCCATTTGCCTCTGCCTCACAAGTGCTGGGATTAAAGGCACGTGCCACTATTGGCCAAACTCTTACTCAGCATTTTAAATGTGGCTTACTCTCTCCCTGTTTCCTTTTATAAACCCTTGTGCCTTTTGTTTGATTTGTCCAATTTTCTTTGATTTACTCATTTTCAATCTATTTTGAACTCTTCCTATTTCCTTTCAACACACCTGGGAATCCCAGGCTGGTGAGACAGTGCTTCAGGTGAAAACATTCTGCCAGCCTACAGGCCTGGATTCAAGCCTCAGGTCTGCACAGGGTAAAAGGAAGGAGCTGTCTCTGCAAGTTGTCCTCTGACCTCCATAGAGAGGCTGGGACACATGCATGTTCACACAGATACAATAAAATGTCATAATAAAAACATCTCAGGAACAGCTACTGCTGCCCCCAGACTGTAAAGGTTCCACATCAGGATGTCCTGCTTCAAAGAACAACTTCATACATACACTCATCCTCCCTGGCTCTAGACATGGCTGGGTCTACTTCTGGAGCTGTTGCTCCCTTCCTGGCTCCCTTTTGCGATAGTCTGGGGCTAGAAGATGTTTAGTCCCATCCGTTGTTGGTTCAAATCTGTAATCTTGCATCCCAGTAGCCATTTTCCATCCGAGTTCTGTAACTGGCTCTTCCTATACACATATACATGATTTCAGGGGTACAGCATCATCCCATTTCCCTAAGGGTATAAAATTTCTGAGAAAGTCATGTGCTGCAAGATCAAGCCAGTCCCCACTGCAGCATGGATGGGGAGGGGGCTCATGAGGCTCTATCCCCAGCTAAATTGCTGTTGGTGATTGATGGTTGCTAGAGAGAAGAGACATTTTTCTGCAGTAGGTTGTCTGTATTCAGGTGGATGATCCCACACTCATGCATTTGCAGGCTGCATGGCAGATTAA
>JADRCD010214809.1:10742-33251 GCA_019843815.1 Montemys delectorum | reverse complement strand
GTGTGTCCAGGACTTGCTATGGTGGGAGAATTGGGTTCTGATGATGCCAAGTAATGTTGGTTTGTGTTGTTTATTTTCTTATGCTTGCCCCCCACCCCCACACCATCTGGTTATCTCTAGTGCTACCTGCCCTTGCTAATTCTGACTGGAGTCAGTCCTTCCTGTGATCCTGGTTGTATCAGAACTCCTCAGAGTCAGGCAGTCTCTGTGACCCTGTGATTCTGGGATCCTGTGTCCCTGGGCTTGTTAGAGCACCTGGGAGTGCAGCAGCTTCCTCTGGGTGTTGTGGGACTAGCTGTGGAGCCTGGGCCCAAGGTCTGCTCAGGACACCAGCCCAGAGAGACCAGAAGGAACACGAGACACTGGGCTGGTGGAGTTCCTGTGTGCCTGGTTCAGCTGGTCCCAATTACTCCCGGTCTTGGGATAGATGTTGGGTCCTCCTCACCTCTGATCCTGGGAGTGTCAGAGTGCCTGGGAGTGGAGCTTCCTCTGGGTATTGTGGGACTGGCTTCAGAGCTTGCGCCCAAGGTCTGCTCCAGTTTTTTTTTTTTTTTTTTGATGAATATATACACTAAAATTTCTAACAAAACCTTAACAAATTAAATTCAGCATCACTGTAGCAGGTTCAGGGGTTGGGTTTCTTGTCTGTGTAACATGACACCTCATGGAAGTAACTTAAAGGGAGAGGGATTTATTTTGGCTTATGGTTTTAGGGAGTACAGTCTGCCATGATAGGAAAGGCAAGGTGGCCAGGGAAGCTTTGTCTGTAGTTGTGGCTGATGGGGAAGCAGAGCACTCTGGTGGATCTGAGGATCATTTATAGCCTCTAAGGTCTACACAGAGTGACTTACAGCTGTCATTCTGACGTGAGCTATGCATGCATCACATCTAAAATATCCCATAGATTTTAGAAACTGAGTCATCAGCTGGGAACCATGTTGTTGTTTAACATTACCTATATAGGGAATATTTCACATTCAAAGGATAGCAGAGGGGTTTCATATTATAATCAAGTTGGATTTAACTCTGAGATGCCAGGGAGTGACAAGAGATGAAAATAATAAATACGAATCATGTGTTAACACAAGAAAGAAGGAAGTCATACAAACAACTCAAGAGACACGGAAAAGCATTTGGCAGCATTCCACATCATTTTATTTAAAAAAAAATCTTAACAAATCGGGAGTAGAAGGAACGTGCCTCAAAATAACAATGGCTGCACCCAACAAGTTCATAGGCAGTCAAAAGTGAGAACACCACATAATTAAAAAATACTAGGTGCCAAGGCCTTATCATTTTCCTAAGGACGACACAAACACGACCAATCAATATCATCGAAGGGCCCTGAACATCACTGGTCATGGAGGATTTCAGTTCTGTGTGACCTAGACAGCCTAGAATAGAATTCCAAGTGAAACGGTAAGTTACTGCTACTTGAATTTTCTTTTTTAATATAACAGAATAGATTGAGAAGTGTTTGACCATTCTTAAGTCTAGACTTTATGAAACAGCTACATTAAGTAACTTTTTGCCCCCTGCCCTCCCCATCTCTCTGTCTGTCTATCCACCTGTCTGTCTCTCTGTGTCTGTCTCTGTCTGTCTCTCTCTTGTGTGTATGTGTAATGGCTAGGTGTTGACAGTCATTCTCCATTATATTTTCTGAGCATGTCTGTCTCATTTAAACTGGAATGAGTTTAAACTTAACCAGTTAGGCTAGGGGGGCTGGCCAGTAAGCCCAGATTCTCTGCCTTCCCAGCCCTAGGGTAGCAGGGGTGTGTGTGTGTGTGTGTGTGTGTGTGTGTGTGTGTGTGTGTGACCATATCCAGTCTTTTTTAGCATGGATGCTCTGAATTGAACTCAGGTCATTATGTTCACATAGCTACCGTTGTACTGATTGAGCCGTCTTCCCAGACCCTGTTTTTATTATTTTGTTATTAAAATACCTAAAATAAATCAGCCTAAAAGATGAGATATTTGAAGCCATAGTTGGTATGTCTGGGTCCTCACTCTGCCCAAACTTAGTACATTTTTGATGCTGATTGAACAGCACAATCCATTTGTCCTGGCGCCTTTTATGTTACCTCATCACAAGCTAGAGCTATCTGAAAAAGAGGGAACTTCAATTGAGAGCATCCTTCCCTAAGATCCAGATGTAGGACATTTTCTTAATTAGTGATTGATAGGGGAGGGCCCAGCCCATTGTAGGTGGTACCATCCCTGGGCTGGAGGTCCTGGGTTCTACAAGAAAATGGCCAAGCAGGCCATGGGGTACAATTCCATAAGCAGCATCCTTCCATGGCCTCTGCACCAGCTCCTGCTTCCAGGTTCCTGCCCTGCTGGACTTGCTGCCCTGACTTCCTGGGATGAGGAAGCACAACCCAAAGAAAGCCTTTCCTGCCCATCCCACTTTGGTCATGGTGCTTCCCCATAGCAATTGTAACCTTAATTAAGTCAGCATGCTTTTCTCTAAAGACAATTTGGGTAAAATTCTCCTATATTCAAGGAAGTTAATTTATATTTAAACCTTTATAATTCATGATACAAATGAAAAGGCATCTTAATTCTTAAGGCATATAATTTCAGCCTTACCTAATGAAAACAATAAATACTCCTGATTTGTAAGCTATCATTATTGAGATAATATGTTGAACATCTTCTTGGAAGATTCACAGGACCTTTAGACATTGGGAAAGCATTTCATTCTTAGAGTGATTTGTGTATTAGATTACGATAAATGGAAAATAGTTGAAACATATCACACTTTATACATTTGCTTTTTTTAATAAAAATAAACTCATGAAAGGATGAGATGTAATATGACACTATCAAAAATCTTTGTGGCTAGGTTTAAATGTAGTTTTAATCGGTTTTTAGGCCAGTTATCTTTTGGCGGCTGGAAAAATCTTTGATTAATCTTTGTGAAAAGAAATTAAACGTTAAGCCTTATCTCCCAGAGAAAGGGCTGCTGAGGTGCATAGGGCCTAAGCTCATTAACTCCCAGATTAATCAGTCAACATCAGCAAATTCACAGTTAGAATACAATGCTCATAATTGTGGAGTTGTTATATTAGGCTCCAATTCAGTTTTACCATTATTTGCTAATTCCCGAATCATAATGATTCATTATAACCCCGAGAGCATGCCATTCCTCAAACAGAGATTTCAGTTTGGACTCTTTTGAGTTTTAAGATAGCATATCAGAGTGATCCTCGAATCTGAGCCTAGAGAACGTGTGTTCAAAAGCAGAAAGCTTGTGGGGCAGTGGTGGCGCACGCCTTTAATCCCAGCACTTGGGAGGCAGAGGCGGGTGGATTTCTGAGTTCCAGGCCAGCCTGGTCTACAGAGTGAGTTCCAGGACACCCAGGGCTACACAGAGAAACCCTGTCTCGAAAAACCACAAACAACAAAACAAAACAAAACAAAACAAAAAAGCAGAAAGCTTGGGGCCTCCAGAAAGCAGTGGGCTTAGCAGCAATCTCAAGACCTGGTGGCAAGGGATGAATTCATCTGGGCTTCATTTCCGGAACTCTCAGGTTTTCCTTGGAGAGTCTCATGAAATTATTTTACCTGTCAAAGACTTGATCTTCTTTTTCTAAAAAAATATTTACTTTCAATTTTTATTTGTGAATGTGTAGTGTGTGTGTGTGTGTGTGTGTGTGTGTGTGTGTGTGTGTACATAGTATGTGGGTGCCTGCAGAGGCCAGAAGAGGGCATTGGATGTCATGGATCTTAGAGTTGCAGGCAGTTATGATCCCCTGAAGTGAACATTGGAAACCAAACTCCTGCCCTGTGGAAGAGCAGCAGGTGCTGCCTAACTGCTGAGCCATCTCTCTAGTCCAGTCAACCTTGGGTTTTCTGTCAGTAAAATGCAGCTATGTGAGGTTTCTCAATCAGTGCTGCATTGCAAACATCAGTGAGGTAATATGCCTTGTGATATTTCGTAGTAATGTGGTCACTGTCATTTGACAAATGAACAATAAACCTTAGTTATTATTTTTACAAACATTGATGGGTAAGGGGTTATTTGAATTCTTGGACAGTTATGTATATATAAACATGCCCCTGCTTGAGTGTGTGGTCCTTGGATGGAGCCAATAACAGAAACATTAGGGGTGGTTCTCACTGTTCCAGTTTATCGCTAGGATTTATAATGCAAATATAAAATACCACTTATAATAATGAAGATCCCCCATGAAGAAATCATGTCTGTAATAATGGGTATAATTACAATGGATTAATGGCACCATTAGGTTTGTGGTGGCGATTTAAAAAGCAAGTTAAAAATATTAACATTATGTATGTGTTAATCTAGATTGTTTATGCCAATACAGAGCCACGACAGCGGGAAAGTTATTAGATAGCAATCAACAGATTTTTATTGTCTGAAAAGAACCCTGCATGGAAGGAAGCCAGAGAAATGGACTTGTCCGAGAGCAGCAGACACATCCAATAAGAGATGTCCCAGAGGAGGGTAGGACATCCCATTGTCAACATTCTGGGTGCCTTCCATATCATACAGTGAGATGAACAATTAAAAACCAACAAAGAATCTATTAAAGTAACACAGAGATAGTTTGCACCCAGGCGGGGACACTGCTGAAGACACACCCCTATCATGTGCGTTAACCGAACCAGGAAAATACAAAGACAACACCACGCGTGGCGTTGCAATGGAAACACCATAGTTACCATGGTGGTAGATGGGTTCATTACACACCAACCAGATAGGGAGAAAGACGGACTTACCTGGGATGTGTGGTTCTTTTAGGGAAGAAAATAAGAAATGAGGGACGAGCAAATTGATGTAGATTCGGAAATTAATTTTCCACAAATAACTTGTTCTAGATCTCTTCCCGTATTTTAGGAGAAAAAAAAACCTTGCTTTTTAATAGAACATAATTCTTGTATCTGTTTTTCTTGGTTTTAAAGTCACTTAACAGGAATAGAAGAGGGCATAGACTCAGTGATGAGGCTTGGGGTGGTGGGGGATGCCAGGCAACAGATCTGGCTCTTTTAAAGCCTTGCAGAAGAGAAGAATGCCGTAGAAATTGAGAGGACCCATCGGGCTACAGAAACTGTGCTTTGAAGTCCATTACAGCACACACATGCACACACACACACACACACACACACACACACACACACACACACATTTCAAATAAGCACTACCTCTTCCCCTGAGGCCCAGGGCAAAGATTTCTGGCTATTTTCAAAGATAATGTGATCTCACCCACTTTGGCTCTTATTACATAAGCAATGGCCATCTTCTATTATGTGTCCACATATCAAACATTTATAGACAGTCAGTTCTACTAGGCACCAGCCTGTAAAATGAGTTAGCCTTTTATGGGGTTCGTAGTGTAGTAAAGGAAGATGTCATACTTTATTGTGACTTGCTTGACTTGCCTCCACGCTAGGGCCAGAATATATGGGGAACGTGTAGAGGAACAGGTATGGACGCTTAGCACAAGCCTAATTACTATGACGGCTGGCTTAAAGACTATCCATTTGGAAGCACAGAGTTTCCTATCTCAGAGGCTGTGAGATTCGCCACCTCCATTGCATGCTGAGAAAAACTGTGTAAAGGGATGAACGATTAGCTCAGGGTCATAGGGCATATTGGCGACCGACTAGAGAGTTAAATTCGCTCCTGGGTGTTTCAGCTTCAATTTGTTCTCCTTCTGATCAAGCCTGTTGTGTCGGGGTGGGGTGGGGTGGGATGGGGTGGTTAATGGTTGATATAAATGCTTTATCGAGGGTTGGAGCCAAAGAACACATGCCTAGATTTTGCCGTTTAAAAGGGAAATACATTAATGATATGAGCAGCTTAATGGAAGGTTCCAGATTAGAAGCAGATTAATTCTGCAAAGATCAGCAAGGAGTGGCTTCAGCTTTATGAGAGTACTGTCTTACAAGGGAAGGAGTCCATATTTGCTGCGACTTTGTGTGGACACTAAGAGACAGAAGCAGATACACAGAGCCTATAGGAGACACCTAGATCCATTTAGGGGTGTTATCAATGGAGTTTTATTCCTTGGCAAATTAAAAATCCATCAATAAGGATGAATTAAAATTTGTCAGCCACTCCCTCAACATTTTTTTTTGGTCAGATTAAAAATATACAGACCCTCTAAACAGTTGTTATTAAAATAATAGCAAGCTGATAACAGAGTCTCTTTGTGTCAGACCCTTCTGGAAGCTGGATGCCTATGTGCCGTGGATTAGCTCCTGGCTATGGAGAAGTTGCTAAACTTCACCAAGCGCAACTTTCTTCGTTTATAATGTGAAAGATACATTATGAGACCATTAAGAGAATCCTGTAGCTTTAAAAACTCCGTCTTAGCCAGAGATGATATTTGCTCGCTGGAAAAGTACCACACAAATGGTTAGCTGAGCCATGTGTTCTACTTGATAAGCACTGGTAAATAAAGTCTCTGATAGGCAGGAGTAGAAAGAAAAAAAATGATAGCCCGCTCATTTTAATGAGTGCCCTGACAGCATACGAAATGGTTTATTATTAAACCATTCCACTAGTAGAGAAATTGGAAATATCACAATAAAAAATTTCAATTTTCCATTTCACTAACTTTATTGAATTGCCAAGGCATATAACAGCAGCCAGAGTTGATACATTAAGTGTGGATGTTTAAGAACAAAGTTAATATGTGATATTGTTGTTTTTCCTTTTAGCTCTTTGCCGCTAACCTCTCTAACATTAAATAAATCTTCTTTTTACTTATTGCCAAAAAGCACATATTTTTGATAGTTCAAGTATGTTCCCAGCTAAATCTTCATTCTTTTGTAAAGCCAGTAAATCACTGTGGATTTTTTTCTTCTTCCAGTGCCAAGTGTAATACAATGTCAACGTTCCCGGGTTTCCAGCATCTGGCTTCTGGCTTCTATTTTCAGTTTATGATCTGTGCATCTATATTTGGTAAAAGTCTGCTTATGTTTTTCAAATCTGATGTAAAGCAATTCTACAGCAAAATGTTTCTGAATTGAACCGAAAGCAAACAGAGTTATCATAATTCTAGACATGGACGTCCCAAGGAAGTAACTTAATGCTTTTTTATTTTTAAAGAGTCTTGCTATTTTGATACATTTATGTGTTTAGCTCCCTGTATTGTTACATTTATGTGTTTATACTGGGTTCCTTAATGTCCCCACCTTTTCTTTGAGTTGATGTTAGTACAGAGAGACAATGTCTCCTCTCTCTGACTCCTCTTGTGTCCCAAGCCAGTAGAAAGGAAACTCTTATCCAGGGACTCAGGCTCCCTTTTCTGTGTTAGGTCATGATGGGTCCTGACTGCAGGGATCTTGGGCTTCCTCATAGTTCAAAGACCAGCTATTAATTGGAAAGAGTACATTTGTTGAGAAGTAAAACTCACAGTCAGTCTTATTCTAAACTTATATTATAAAATATTTTATAACATATAATGCATATTTTATATAATATAAAATATTATTATATGTAAACACCCTATATAATATAATTATATATAATTATTATTTAACATCTTCTGGGTAGAAGTTAGAGAGATGACTGTTAGTAAAGTGCTGGCTGGCCATTTGCACCTGAGTTCTAACATCAGAACTCAAGCTAAGGAAAGTAGCTGGGAATGGTGGACTGGGATGTCCAGATGTTCTATTGGAGAAAAAAGAATATGTCCCCAGGGCTGGAGAGATGACTTAGCAGTTAAGAGCACCGACTGCTCTTCCAGAGGTCCTGAGTTCAATTCCCAGCAACCCCATGGTGGCTCACGACCATTGGTAATTGGATCTGACGCCCTCTTCTGGTGTGTCTGAGGACAGCTACAGTGTACTTACATATAAATAAAAATCTTTGGGCTGGAATGAGCGGGGCCAGAGTGAGAAGGAAAAAAAAAAAAAGAAAAAAAAAAAAAAAGAACATGTCCCATGCAAAACCAGAACAAGGGTCACCTGGGTAAAGCAGTAGCCTGGTTAGGCTGAAATCTAGATAATTTCTTTTTAAAAAATGAATCTCTCTGTCTCTATCTCTGTCTCTGTCTTTATCTCTCTGTCTCTGTCTCTCTGTCTCTCTGTTTCTGTCTCTCTGTTTCTGTCTCTCTCTCTCTCTCTCTCTCTCTCTCTCTCTCTCTCTCTCGTGTGTGTGTGTGTGTGTGTGTGTGTGTGTGTGTGTGTGTGTGTTTACATGTTCACATGCCACTTCAGGTATGTGGAGGTCAGAGGATAATCTTCAGGAGCTGGCTCTCTCCTTCCATCTTCTGGGGATCCAAGAAATCAAATTCTGCTCTTCAGCCTTATGCGCGAGCATGTAAGCCATCCCATCACCTTTCCAGTCCAGTCCAGTCCGGATGATTCTCCTCTACTGTTACATGGATAGTTCTACTTCCAATCCCACCACCAGAGACTCCGGAGATCACAGTTTGCAGACCACTTGGCTCAGTGTCTTTCCCATAGCAGATAATCAATTCCTTCCCGCTGACATTTCTTCAGCCACGTTACATTCCGTGTGGTTATTTAACTCTCCCAAGGTAGGAGTTCTTTCTCTCTTATCTCTCCGAGGGTAAGAAGCCCAGCTTGGAGCTTGGAGAGAAGCCAAATCAAAATCCACATGGCAAAAAAAGCCAGTGCTTGGCTGGGCACGGTAATGGAGCTCTCTGTTCACATTTATAATTCAGTCTCAGACCCGCTTTGGTCCTTTCACCCGGGAGAGGAAAGTGTATGGGAGCTTGGACGTGAGTAGGTGTTTAAGTCTTAATGGGTGGAAAGTTGGAGTTTTGCTCGGCAAGGGCCACTTACTGGTGTCCTCCTGGTGACGTTCCACCACAACATCGAAAGTAGTTTACCGGACAGTGTGTACTGTTCCCTGGTAGCAATGTTTGCTTGCCATGCCTGACTGATAGGCTTCTGAAAGACTCACTCACGACATGGCCCCCGCCTGTTCAAGCTGTGATTATCAAGCCTCAGCGGGACTGAAGTCACATCCTGTTCTGCTCCCTCTAGAAGAACCCACTGGGTACTCAGGCAACCCTAAAAGGGAGACAGAGCCTGGCTTTCCATCGATGCCAGCTCCTGACTAATTTACCTGTTGAACAACGAGCAGCGACAAGACCCACACCCCAGCGATCAGCTAGGCGGGACGTCTCCGCTCAGCTCATTGCTGTTGCCTCTGATTTGGAGCCAACGTGACTCAGAAAGTCTGTGTTTCCAATGGTTTGTTAGCCAGCATCCTCCAACTGACGATGGTTTGTGGCTTTCAACAGGTCTTGTAATCAGGAACCCCTCATGGGTTTCTCTCAATGTGGACTAAATGTTTTATAAGCTTATATAGCACACACTGCACAAAGGAATTTCTTCAATTAGCATTGGTTCTAAAGCTCTGACATCATTCAAATAAGGCGCCTGGGTGGCACCCAGAGGGCAGCCTTGGGTACTGATCTTCATTTTCATCTCGGTTGAGTTAGGGTCTCTCGTTTACTGCTGTGTATGTCAGGCTCTCTGGCGCATGGGCTTCCGGGGTATCCCTGCCTTTTGTCTATCGATGTGCTACTGTGTCTGGCTTCAGGAGGATTCTAGGGATCTGAACTTGGGTCCTCATGTTTTGAGTTATTAGATGACTCTTCTAATGAATCATTATGGTTTTTTTTTTTTTTAACAGACTAGATATTCCTTAAAATGGCATTACAAGGGATAAAAGAAAGTTAATGGAGTTATCTTTCATTTTTGAGGTCTGTAATAGTTTGCTTGTATATGTATGCATGGTTTCACTATGTAGCCCAGGGCTCAAACACACCATATAGCCTGGAGTGCTCTCTGACTTGTGGCCCTCTTTCTGTCTCCTGAGACAAACCTGGGATTACAGGAAAAGACTGCAGTTCACCGCTAGCCCTGCAGGTGGCTACACTGCGCTCAAATCTCATTCTCGCCTTCTGCCAACCAGTTCCTTTTCAGTGTCTTCTGAAGGTTTCTTCTGTAATCTGCCTCTTGAATGAGCCTCTGGAAGCGCCCTGCAATATTTACTCTGGTAAAGCTGTCATTGATTGACTGATGTTTTATTTCAGACAAGGGTTTGCAGGTTTGTTGTCCATATGAAGAATGCACGCGAGGGCGCGCGCGTGCACACACACACACACACACACACACACACACACTGCTTAAGCAGAAGTCACTACGCAGGAGCCGGGAGATAGCTCTGTAAACTGCTCTTGCAGAGAATTAAAGTTTGGGTGTCTCACCACAGCCTCAAGGTCACCAGCAGGGGTTCCAGCGCCCTCTTCTGAGGTCCTCAGCCACCCCTCACGTGCACATACTGCTCCTCCCACTCCCCCACATACACATAATTTTTAGAAAATCGCTGTATCATGGCGGCAGAGACTCGCTGGAAGCCACGCAGGGTGACTGGAGTGTGAGCCTGGTGCTCCCTCAACAGATTCAGCCATAGGCAGTTGAGTGCTAACAGGGCCAAGAACAGGTAAACTGTTAACGTCTGCTCTCCTGAGTGCTTCTGGGTCAATCTTGCTTCCTGTCCTTAGTCGCATGAAGTCAGTCTCAGAGGATGTCAGAATGCAGCCGTGTTTCAGAGAAAACGTCTTTGGAAGGTGCTAAAAGTTTAAAGTGATACCCTCAGAGCAGGGCCATCATCTCATTTGACAGGTGTCCTTTGAGGAGGAGATGGGGGTACAAAGGGAGACATCAGGAGAGTGTAGGTACAAAATTATAGCTCTGAGAAGAGGCAGAGAGATGAGGCTGTGAGTAGGCTGATGGGAGCCTCAGGGGAGACTGAAGGCCCCTGAGAAATTGGTCATGTCTTTGCAATGAAGTGGGAAAGCAAACCCAGGTGGTCCTGCCTGTCCACTCTGAGCTGTTTTGGACGCGTGAGTGAGGTGCACGGTTCGTCGGGCATCTCCAAATTGAAAGAGTTATTGGTAAGTTGATTAGACTTCTGTTTGGAGTAACTGAAATCTTTTCCCTGGGAAGACTTCTCTCCCTGATTAGAAAACTGGAATTTTGAACCCTTTCCCCGTGTCCCCAACAGGCTGCTTTTGACTTCTTTAGATGGCTGCGTAAGACCTTCGCACAGGAGAACTGTGCGTGACAGCCGGCCTTGCAGACAGCAAGGCTGGTCTCAGTAAAGATCTGGAGAGCAAAGCAAACCCACAAACTCAGGGGCTGGAGAGATGGACAGAGGCTAAGGGCGCTGACTGTTCTTCCAGGGGACCCTGGGATTAGGGTTAGGTTCCCAGAGCCAGCGATAGTTATAACTTCCAGTAACTCTCGCTCCAGGGATCTGATGCCCCCCCCACCCCTTTAACCTCCCTCATAACTTTTGCATTCATAACAGCATACGTGCGTGCACCTGCCTCCTCCCTTCCCCCAAACCCCACACACACGCACGCACACAACACCAACAACTTGAAAAGCAGTGTCTGCCCTTATTCCAGAATATATATATAAGTATATGTATATGTATATGTATATGTATATGTATGTGTATGTGTATGTGTATGTGTATGTGTATGTGTATATGTATGTGTATGTGTATGTGTATATGTATGTGTATGTGTATATGTATGTGTATGTGTATGTGTATATGTATATGTGTATTTGTATGTGTATGTGTATGGAATGTGTATGTGTGTGTGTGTATGTGTGTGTGTGTGTGTGTATATAAAATTTTGCAATTTGGACAGATTTCCTACTGTGGGATAGGATCTGTGCTGGCTTGAACAGAAGATATGCCAATGGCAGAACACAGAACGGGACTTTAGATTGTCTGCATGACAAAGGGTGTAAATTATGCGAGCGAGATGACTCAAATTATTCATGAGAGAGGAGCTCTTGATTTATGCAGCAGCTTTGTGTAAACTTCATTTTGGGCGGGGTGGGGTGGGGTGGGGTGGGGGTGGGGTAAAAGGTAAATCACTTTTCTACCCACTCGGATTACAATCTGAGGCACTCTTTATCTTCAGTCATCCCTCTTCTCGACCAGCGTTTTGTGGCCTCAGTGCAAACCTTGACCTGAAGCAAAGCTCTTTCTGTAAACTGCGTGGGAGGGTACGGCATTCCATAAACAGAGGTACCACGGGAAAACGGCTCTGCGCTAGGACTGTGGAGTCGCGGGACTGGACCCTCTGTCTTCACATGAGTTCTGTCTTTGGTAGAGTTTGGAACGGTCATGTGTTCCGAGAGGCAAACCCAGCCGCTGTCTGCAAATGCTTTGCAACATGCAAATGTGGGATCTTCCTGCAACATGGAGTTGCAGGACTTCGTGATAAATAAAACCAGGTTTCCCTTAATGTAGATTTTTATGAGCGAGCCCGTAAAAATGATTAATAGAATTGGTTTGTTGTCTCAGTCCATTTTCTGTAGGGAGCATTTCTACGGTATTCACACCCACTACAGACCATACTGGGGAGAAATATGACGGAGAGAATCCACCTCCGTAGGTGCGTTTATTAAGTGCCTAACTGCTCATTGCATTGTATGAGGTTTTTGTAAGAACTGTAAGTCTTGCCAAAGTAATGCTAAGCAGTTATAATATTCTAGAAGCAAATGGCTGTCAGCCTTGTGGTGCAGAGACAGGCAAGGCTAAACCTAAAGAAGGAAGTCGTGATGGACAGGTGCCACCGACAGTAAATAGCTCTATTAAGTCCTGTGTATTAGTGTGCAGAAAATCTCATTAAATACTGTGGCTTGTTATGTAAGGGAAATTTTGGCTACTGTACTAGCCTGTAAGTAAGCAGCACATTATTGGCTTAAATTGTTTTATTTAATAGAAAGCATGATTAGCATAGCAAGGATATTTCCCACTTCTTTTCATGTCCCCCCACCCCCTCTGGGGCTAATACTGTTTGGATACAATGAACACTTAATGGTACTCACCTTGAAGGCTCGTTTGAAAACTACAAAGTATTGATTGATTCTTTGTGGGTTTTTTACGCCTAATGAAAGCTGGTTAGAATCAACAACCTTAGCAACAATGTTGCAGTCTCCCCACTGTTAGGAAAAAAAAAATACAGCCGGGGAGACATTCCTTTTTTTTTTTTTTTTAAGCAACAGAGAAATGATGCCAGTTAGAGGCAAATGAGCACTTTCCGACAATAAGATCTTCCAAATGAGTGTGTTTACATCCTTTCCTTAATCCCGGCTCTGAAGATCTCACAATGAAAGATATCTCCATATAATGAAGACTGTTGCTAACACGCACATGGTAATAATACAAGGCGGGGTGCCATCTGTTAGAAAATGCTGGAACCTCTAATTTTACTATTGTCAGGAGCTCATCATTACAGTTATATTTATTTAAAAATCTATATTCAAAATTCTAATGCTCCCCGCTCCATAATAAGGTTTTGGTGATGTGTCTGGTCACCAGACTGCCCTGTGCTTGTCATTGTCAGGTAATGTCTTTTTACAAAGGCACAGGAGGAACCTGTAATATGGAACCCATCACATTAAAAACAAATCAGAGGAAAAAGACTGACAAAAATCTCTCACTGACTTTATTGATTGTGGGTTCTGGTCCATAGGGATGTTTAGATTTCACACCAGAGGGGTGGGGCTTGGATTCCAAGGGACTCTGATGTCATAGTGCCTGCCTCTCTTGGGATTTCTCAGGCTGTGTGTGAGCATTTCCCCCCTCTGTGGTTGGATGAACTTTATCCCTTCTCCCACAGCATGGTGTTTTGTCTGCTTGTATATTTGAGCATCACACACATGCCCGATGCCCATGGAGACCAGAAGAGGGCACGGGATGTTTCAGCGTAACAGAGAGTTGTGAGCCACCTCGTAGGTGCTGAGAACACGGCTCAGGCCTTCTGCAAGAACAGCAGCCTCTCCATCCCTGTGTACACACAGGGATCAAGTTAGTGAGCTCAATGAATGTGAAAGCAGAAAATCTGGGTGGAGACCTGGGGTTTCCTTGGGCTGCTGAGCCTGGCTTCAGGCTCACAGGAACCTGTGTGCAGGTTCATCTGCAGCCTAAAGAGAACTTAGTCTTGCTGACCATTTTTTAAACACATCTCAGCCATGGGCAGATGCTGAAATTAGAGACAGATGCGGGAGGGGCAACCAGGCCTTGCACAGGGCCTCAGGGTTCTTTTGGCCAAGGTCAGCCTGAACTTGAGAGGAGACCAGGCCCATCGGGTTTCCACAACCATGTTTTGTCCATTTGTTTTGCCATGCCTCCTTTCACAACACTTCGCTCTATTTCTGAATTTTAGATCTAAACTACTTGAAGACCATCGTGTATTTTTTCCCAAAGTGCTCAGGCCCTGAGGTCTTGGAGCACCAAGGTAGGGATGGAGCCACCCCTTGCCTGTCTATTCAGAGAACTGTCTCGTCCCCTCTCACATGTGCTTAGGACTCTTCTTCAACCGCATGTATGTGCACATCTGCATACGCACATGTGCTAGAATGTGTGCAAGTGTCTCGAGGTCAGATGACAACTTGGTGTCACCCGGGATGCCTGCCTTTGAGTTAGGGTCTCTTGCTGGCCCCGGGCTTGCCAAATAAGCTAGCCTGGCATTAATCAGCCATACAGAGTGATCCTCCTGTTGCAGCTTTCTTAGCGCTGGGGTTACAAACCTGGGCTGACATAGCCCAGGTTTTTATACAAATGTTGGGGGTGAAACTTGGGTCCTTATTCCAATGAGACAGGCACTTACTTTATCAACTGAGCCTTCTTCCCACCCCCTCCCCCTGCCTTCTCCTCTTCATCCTTCTTCCCCAAAGTAGAAAGGAGAAGAGTGGGCAGGGGCTCGATGTATTATTTTGAATTTCTTGGTTCTCTTTGTCATGTTCTTGGAATGAAGTAATGATACAGGTAGATGGTCCCTCTTGGTTACAGGGTTGGCACCTGCCCATAGCTCACTGGCAGCACTTCTCTGTTACATTTTCTTTTCTGAGATGGTTAATGCTGGGCAGGTCAGTAGGATGGCAGAGAATTTAAACCATCATCATCACCATCATCAACACCATCATCATCACCACCACCACCACCATCATCATCATCATCATCATCATCACCACCACCACCACCACCACCACCATCATCACCACCATATCTTTTTCCCTTGGTTGGGTGTCATCACACCTTTGTATGCCTGAAGCGAGTCACAGCATCAGGAAATCAGCATCACATCGCACCACACAAACCAACTCTGTTTTGTACTAGAAGCACCCTCTTCCTCCCTGAAGCTGCCCTTCTCACACATCCTGTTGTCTTTCACAGCCCGAGGCTCGTGAAGTTGAGTTTTGGGACGTGACAACCAGGTGTTCTGGTGTACAGATGTCCCGGAGGTGTCAGCGTGGAGACAGGGAGGAGTGCCACCCGTGGGGTGTAAAGGATTGTGGGTAAACACTGAGGCTGGGCTGCAGCACAATTTATCACCACGAATAGTGTCCTCCATTGTAAGCAACAGACTTGGAGTGGCCGAATAGTGTGGAAAGTGTGACTTTAATTTTTCTAATATCTCTTGCTCTGCTGTCTGCTGCGTGTGTGTTTGAGCCACACACTGTGCCTGGAACATTGCTGGCTCACCATTACACATTTTATGGTGACGTCTTCGATTCCGTCCTTGACACTCAAGTTTCCCCCTGACAAACCACTTTGCAGCCAATTAGAACCCGCCATTCCTTCTCACAGCATCTCAGGCCCGGTACCCACCGTCCTCCCGAGAATCTCCCCTCACGGTCCTCCCGAGAAGCCTCTAAGTTAGACGATCAGGGATCCGACCTCACAACTTCCTGCTGTGAGGCCATTAGCTAAGGCAGGAGACTGTCCCCTGACACTGAGCGCTCCTTCAGAACTGGTACATTATGGGACCTTTATAAACCAGTCTCGTTTTACTCAGGAGCAGCTGGTGTTGACCCCTGTCTTAATCGTGAATCTATGGAGGCGATTGGCTGGTCTGGTAAACAATATCAGCGACCTCTACAGATTAGAAGAGACGTTTGGATGAGTTTCAGCTTCTGCATCCCAAGCTTGCTCTCCCTGCATCCATAGAAGTTAACTCAGTGGCAGAGGACAATACCGTGAGTCCCAAATGGTGGACAGATAGCTGTCATCTGTGTGATATTGGTTAACATGGGGTTAAAATGCTAGTGACAGACTCATGGTCAGGTAGATCCCATATATGCATACATACATTTACATGTAGACATGAGTGTATATATACATATATGTATATGTATATACATTATACATGTGTATATATAAATACACATATATGTGCATGTGTGTGCATTATACATATGTGTACATTATACGTGTGTGCGCATTATATATGTATGTGTATACATATCTACATATATGCATATATGCCCAAACATTCATGGATCGTCTTTGTGGTCCTGAGGTTGATACAGGTATTTGGCTGTCTCCTTAGGAAAGCCACAATCACGCATGTTCAGGTAACTTCCTGCCCACAGCTGAGCATTTAGGAGCAAGGCTCTCATACAAGATACTTATGTGATAGGACCTTGACCATTGGTATTTTTTTTTTCTAGTTTCACTGTCGCTTGGGAGGTTGATCGATGGAACTAATTGAGGACCTAGCTGTCCAATGCAGTTCTAAGCTTCCAGATAGATGTTACATAGGGGTTAGAGTCCCGACTGTGGAACCAGGGATGGGAGGGAAGGCTGAAAGCCTGGGCTTCTGTCAGCTGAGTCCTCTCATGTCTAGATCTGAATCTGTTAGCTGCTTGGTCTTTTGACACTGGTGATGGCAAAATGGCCGCGGCCACTTGGGGGAAGACAGATGTGTAAAATGCCTTGAGATTAGAGCCTCAGCTGATTCGTATCTTCAGTTCAGCAGGATGTCATCTCAATGATGTGACTCATCCAGACTATACAGAGAGTCTTTAGTGTCTATCTAGCTACCTACCTATCTGCTTACCTACACCGTGTTTAACTGATATTGACTCTGAATTAAATGCCACACTGTGCTAGGGACACTCCCGTGAACAAGACAGAGAAGGTTCTTGTGGATCGAATGCTCTAACATTTTCTGCTAACGCCAAGGAGTCTGAGAGAAACAAAGTGGTTAATGAATGCAATCAGTGGAAGCTGTGATGACTTTGGATGAAGGATACAAAGGAAGAGATGGAATAATGCCGGCAGGAAAGACATGTAATTCTTTTTTTTTTTTTTTTCAAATCTTATTTTTAATGATGTTTCTTAAGTGCTTTTCAGCTCCCCGGTAGCCCACCACCCACCAGAGGTGGTGGGAAAGAAAAGATATGGGAGATGTCCTGGCTGGTGGTGTGTGTCGACTTGACACAAGCTGGAGTTTTCACAGAGAAAGGAGCCTCGATTGAGGAGATGCCTCCCTGAGATCCAGCTGTAAGGCATTTTCTCAATTAATGATCAAGGGTGGGAGAGCCCAGCCCATTGTGGGTGGTGCCATTCCTGGGCTGGTGGTCCTGGGTTCTATGAGAAAGCAAGCTGAGCAAGCCAGGGGAAGCAAGCCAGTAAGCAGCACCCCTCCATGGCTTCTGCATCCACTCCTGCCTCCAGGTTCCTGCCCTGTGTGAGTTCCAGTCCTGACTTCCTTTGGTGATGAACAGCAATGTGGAAGTGTAAGCTGAATAAACCCTTTCCTCCCCAACTTGCTTCTTAGTCATAATGTTTTGTGCAGAAGTACAAATGCTGACTAAAATAGGTGCAGTGCACTTGTTTAGAAAGGTTCTTTGGAGCAACTCCTTTCTGTGTTGTCTGGAAATCAGCAGTTTCATTCACAGGTCAGCAGTGGCACCTCCATCCCCTCGGAAACACTTCACGGATACACCAGCAGCCCAGTTTGGTACAGTTGGGTCAGCAATAGTGGTGACACGACCTAGCAGAGACAGCCAGGCCTAAACCTCAGTTCGCATCAGCAGGAGGGACCAACAGGAACACCTGGAGAAGTTCTCGGCTGTGCCTCTCTCAGGAAAGTGAAGATTAGCAAAGAATGGAGACTCACAAGCCTTGCCCAGCTAGCTGTCCCAGCAAGCCAAGCGCTCTCTGCCACTCTGTGGAGTCCTATTTGTACCCTCCAAACATCACGTGTCCTCCATGCTGCCTCAGCACATGCATCCAATCAGCCCGAGCCCAAGGAAGCGACCACAAACTGCAGCACACCACCAGAAGATTTTTGGTTGCGTTTCTTTCTGTGGAAGTCCAGACAAACGCAGCTCAACTATACAATGTAAGGCGGATCAATACATTCGTGCTGTTAGCAATGAATCCTTCATCACATATCCTTTCGTGCTTGCTTTAGCAGAACATCCATCCTCTGTCTTGTCTCTGCTTCGGCAAAACATTCCTTCTCGAGTCCGCCTCAGCCTCTCACCTGTGTCCACTTTAATGAAACATTGCCTCATGTTTTTCCCGGCAGAACGCCATCCAACTGACTTTTCAAAGAACACTTACGTTTCCACACCAAAGAAGTCTTATGGTGGACAGACCCCTGATGCATTCAGGAGGCCTGGGAGGGAAGAGATGCTGGCATAGGCTGGAGGGGCAGCAGCAATTACTGAGGCTAGACCATCTGAGTTGTCTGTCGTTATGATCCTGGAATTTACTGTTGACCGAGGGCAAGCCCTGGAACCTCCGTCTTCTTAGCTCAACAAGGATGGTGACTCTTAGTTTACAAATTAGCCGTGCTTGTCATGTTTGGCATGTTCGTCAAGTTCGTCTCGGCCTTAAGACTTTGTGCACGGCACATAGTCTATGTAGCCTGTGCTGCTGATGTCAAATCGCATGGAGACACAGGAATGAACAAGCCTGGACTACATACATGCGTCATTCAGAGAAATTGCTCACAACTATTTTTTTTAAAATTAAAACATAGCAGAACACCCCCTCCACCAAAAATACACCACAAATATATGCAGGATGATAAAACATGAAATAAATTTCTAGGCTTATTTTCAGAGATGAGTGGTGTGTTTCTTCTGGTCTTTTAAATTTATCAAATGTTTGCATACTCTGACGGGCTTTCTTTCCCACCTCTCCCCTCTCCCCAGACACACTGCAGCCCACAATCCACTCTGGTATGTAGAGACAATTTCTCTTAAGGGGATGTGAAAGTACAGAAGCACCAGGCAGCATGCCACTATTGATTATTTTAGTAAGTAGACCACACCTGTGGTTTTATCTTGCTTTTATACCTCCTAAGAACTTAAACCTATTTTTAGCTCCATGTGGGCATGTGTCTGTGTGGCTTGAAAGGTTCATGGAGTGGCTGAAGAAATGGCCCAGTGCTTAAAAGCATTTGATGCTTCTTCTGCGGACCCAGATTTAGACCACTTGGCTTTGACCATGAATTTTTGCCCTTTTCAGCCCCTTTATATATCTATAAATATACATATTTATATATGCATATATATGTAACATGTATGTAAATATATGTATGTAATTTATATATTTATATTTTATTTTATATATTTAAAATATATTTTATATTATATTTATATATAATATATTTATATGTATAATGTAACATATGTATGTAACATATTACATATATATACATTTATAAATACATGCTTAGTTCATTTAGTGTTGCATATATATGTATGTGTATATGTATTCATATATGTATATATTTGTATATATATGATGTATGTGTAGGTATATGTGTATATGTGCATATGTATATATTTTAGGGCTGAGGGCTTGGGACTGGATAATCTTTCAGGGGGCTGATTCCTGGAGAAGACTGATTTTTTTCATCTCTAAGAAAATTTCCTGATCTTCTTGTGAGCTTTCTCTTGTATAAACCGATGAGAATTAGTATGTTGAGAATTAGCATGTTCGTTTGACTCTTCCCACACCAGTGTCGCTTTCTTTCTTTCTTTTTTTCCCTTTTTATAAGTAAGAGGAAGTGAGAGCTGGTTTAAGGCTCCCTCGACCAATTGCAAACAGGAGCTCGGAGAGGTCGCTGACCACTTCCTAGGAGGCCTTCCGGGGACCTGATTGTGACCGCAGGCCTTTCCCTGCCATGAGAGTAACTCTTTCAGTTTGTAGTGTCCAGTCTAGCAAGTGACGGGATCCCTGAGGACCTGGGATAAGAGTCTGAGGTATTCCCCCCAGAGGGTCAATGAGACGACGGAAAAGAAAGTTTGCTAGCGAGAGTCGTAAGATCTGAGGTACCTATGTCATGGCTACTTCTTACGTACAGAGTCGTTAGATAAATCTAGTCACCCTCTGCGGCTCCATCGTTTTCTGCGGAAAAGGAAGAGCCTGGACCGGTTAAATGTGAAGATCCATTCCCACCCACAATCACATCCTCTGCCCTGGTTACTCCACCTACCCATTTGTGAATCTCCTGGAAAACTATTTTAAGATTTCCATGCCCTTGAGACCTAATCTGATAGCTTCAACTGATGGACTTATCGATAAAATAAAACGATTGGCTCTGGGCCAATATAATTGAGAAAGAAGCTTCGAGGTGGGTTTAGACACAAGGAAGACATTCTTAAGACGAAGTGCGAGGGTCCATGTTGTAGGCAGAAAGTCTAGGCTAGAAGTCCTACCAGAAGTGGTGGTCGGTCTCATGTCTAAGTGGACTGGTGTTTGTTCCTGTGGGGCAGGTGGGTCTTTACACATGGCCCCTGGGACCCACTATGCTCTGTTGAAGGCTGTACTAAGGAATATCGGCTCCTAAAGAATGTTACCAGGGAGGCTGGAGACAGATGGTTCCGTGGTTAAGAGCAGCAACTGCTCTTTCAGAGGTCCTGAGTTCAATTCCTACCAACCACATGGTGGCTCGCAACCATCTGTTGTGGGGATCTCGTGCCCCTTTTGGTGGGTCTGTAGACAGCTACAGTGTACTCATATAATTAAAATAAATAATCTTAAAAGAATTTTTAAGATTTTTTTAAGATGCGCCAGGCAGTGGTGGCGCACGTCTTTAATCCCAGCAATTGGGAGGCAGAGACAGGCGGATTTCTGATTTCGAGGCTAGCGTGGTCTACAGAGTGAGTTCCAGGCTAGTCAGTGCTACACAGAGAAACCCTGTCTCAAAAAAAAAACTAAAAGAAAAAAAAAAAGAATGTCACTAGGGAAATTGTAAGTAGATGCCTACATATTTATGTCTGGGATATAAATGACTGCTTTAACAAGGAGAGAAAAAAAATTTTTTTTCAGGATTCTAGAAAATTGAGGCCACCTGCTCTCTAACCTCTACTATGAGGCACCTGAGAGAAAAGAGCGAGCAGGTAGCAGTTCAAGACAGGGAAAGCTCGGCTCCCCTGAAGCTTATGGAGTGCACCTAATTAAATTCCTCTAAAGACATGAAGGCTTAGGTGAGCATCCAAGTGTCTTATGTGGTCACTCTTCAGCAGTGGTTCTCAACCTTCCGAAGTCTGTGACTTTCTAATACAGTTCCTCAAGTTGTGTTGTCCCCTCCCAACCATAAGATCATTTTCATTGCTACTTCATGACTCTAGTCCTACCACTGTTATGAACCGTAATGTAAATATCTGATATGCAGGATGGATTTTCACTGTTACATATTAACGCAAAGGGACGGTGACCCACAGGTTGTGAACCACTGCTCTTTTGTTTTTATTTTTTTATTCTTCTCTCATATATTCCATCTGGGCCGCAGTTTCCCCTTCCTCCCCTCCCCCAGTTGCTCTCTCCCATCTTCCCTCTTTTCTAGCGATCTACCCCCACCCACTTTCCCCTCTGATAAGAGCAGGCCTCCCATGGACATTAACTAAATGTGGCACAACAAGCTACAACAAGACCAGATACATACTATCACATCAAGGGTAAATGAGGCAACCCAGCAGAAGGGATGGCGTCTCACATGCAGGTGATAGAGTCAGAAACAGCTCCACCCCCATTGTTATGAAATATGCAAGAACAAAAGCTACTCAGCCAAAACATATATGCAGAGGACCCAGGTCAGACCCCTACGGGCTCCCTGATGGCTTCTGAGCTCCCATGAGTCTTATTCGGTTAATTCTCTGGGCTGTGTTCTTGGGGTTTCCCCCATCCTTCTGGAGAACCACAACTCTTAATACTTGTTTTGAAGGATGGTTTTCTAACTCCAGCCCTTACCTTCTTCAATCTAATTGCATATATATGTATGTGTATATACATATATACATATATATGCATATATGCAGTTATATATATTAGAATATGTATATATTCTTTTTACCAGATCTCTAACTCTTGTCAACGGCTTGTAGAAAAATTTGGGAAGAGTTACAGAAAGCTGCCTGTGGCTGCTGAATGGACTGTGAATTTGAATGGGAAGAAGTGAGAGAAATGTTTGGCCTATGAACCCAATGAAGTTTGTGTCAGACACTTTGGATAGAGGACGTGGTGTGGAGTCTGCAGAAGTTCATACTTTCTCAAGGCAAGAAGACTCACTTATTGGGGTCATTCATCCAGTAAGAGGAGAAAAACACACTCCTCCTCTCTTCTTCCTCTTCCTCCTCCTCCTCCTCCTCCTCCTCCTCCTCCTCCTCTTCTTCCTCCTCCTCCTCCTCCTCCTCCTCCTCCTCCTCCTCCGCCTCCTCCTC
>JADRCD010214809.1:0-10642 GCA_019843815.1 Montemys delectorum | reverse complement strand
TCCTCCTCCTCCTCCTCCTCTTCTTCTTCTTCTTCTTCTTCTTCTTCTTCTTCTTCTTCTTCTTCTTCTTCTTCTTCTTCTTCTTCTTCTTCTTCTTCCTCTTCTTTCTCTTTCCCTCTCTCCCTCTTGCCCTCTCTCTCTCTCTCTTTCTCTCCTTCCCTCCCTCCTTCCTTCCCTCCCTCCCTCCCTCCCTCCCTCCCTCTCTCTCTGGCTACTATGGCAGCCTAATGAGAATTCTCAGAAATAGTCAAAACTAACTTAGGAATTACTTTGTGCTCCATCAGAGACACAGGGCATACAATGCTTGAGGCTGCATCTCCATGACATTTCCTACACATCCATTTCTAGCCATTCCTCATTTCTCAAACACTTCCTCTGACTGACAGGGTTCCACCCGTTCCACCCTCTGAAGTAGCCAGAGCTTTCCCAGGAGCCAGTCTTCCAGCTTTCATTACGATGGGACAGTGCCTGAAACCTTGAAAGTGTATGTTCCTTCTGTGTGGAAAGAGCTACAAGCTCAAAGATACTGAAAGGTGTCCAGATATTCTCTATGGACTCTCTAGCAGACCAATGTCTACTTAAAATATTTACTTCATATTTGTGTGTGTGTGTGTGCACTCACACACGTGCATGTGCACACATATTCACATGTACATGCAGGTACCTATGGAAACCAGATAAGGACACTGGATTCTTTGGCGCTGGAATTATAATTAGTTGGGAGTTGCCATGTGGGCTTGAGAACTGTCCCCAGGTCATTGGCAAGAGCAGCCAGTGCTCTAACTGCTGAGCCATCTCTCAAACCCGTGCTTCTGCTATTTTTGAAGTGGCTTCCGTTGATAAGAAACCCTGGAGATTTTCTTGGCAGAAAGAGTCTCTGTCCTAAGAGACAGTTCAATATATTCTCCTTCGATGGTACTGTTGGAAAAGAGATCTGGTTGGGCTATTGGGCAAGGAGGTTCTCTAACTCTACCTACGAGGTGTTCTAGTTTGCTTTTCTGTTGCTGTGATAAAACAACTCAATGAAAATGACTTGGGAGGCTGTGTTAGGGTCTTATTGCTGTGACACCAGGACCAAGGCAGGTCTTATAAAAAACATTTCATTGGGACTGGCTTACAGGTTCAGAGGTTCAGTCCATTATCATCAAGGCAGGAACATGGCAGCATCCAGGCAGTCATGGTGCAGGAGGAGCTGAGAGTTCTACATCTTCATCTGAAGGCTGCTAGAAGACTGACTTCCAGGCAGCTAGGACAAGGGTATTAAAGCTCACGCCCACAGTGACACACTTACTCCAGCAAAGCCACACCTCCTAATAGTGCCACTCCCTAGCCCAAGCATATCCAAACCATCACAGTGGTGGAATGGGTTTGCTTGGCTTATTCTTCCGGGTGCCAGCCGATCCCTGAGAATACTCAAGGCAGGAACTCAGGCAGGCACGTGGGGGTGGGAACTTGAAACATAATAACATTGGAGGGAGTTGACTTGCTTTCAGATTCATGGTCCCTCTGCCTAGGGATGGTACCACTCATGGTGGACTGGGCCCTCCTACATCAAGGAGCAATTGAGTTTCCTTCTCTGGAGGTGACTCTATACTATAGGTTTGTGTCAAGTTGACAGCCAAAGCTAATCCTAACAAAGGGTGAGACACAGGATAAACAATCACTTTCATTCATGAATGCCTGAGGGTCATAGCTCACTTAGAGTGCCATGCCTTCGTTGTACCTGGACCAGATAACAGTCATGTACGAGAATACCTACAGATGGATAGCCTTCAGGGGTTGAGGTCCTACTGTGTGCTTCTCAGCTGGGTGCTTTTCACCTATCCTTTAATTTGATATCAGTTCCTAACAGCAGGTGATCTTATGCCTCACCCCCAACCCGGTCCAACAAAGCACTTTTGAGAGTTACCGAGTGTAGAGGTTTTGTGGTTCACTACCACACAGTCTGTCGGCAAGGGGGCTGGCATGACGTAACCATGAGCCTGTCAGCATTTCAGAGTTGCATGGCTAAGCTTTCTTCCTAATGTGGTATTGAATCATAAACAGAATGCTTACTAAACATCTGCCTACTGTAATGAAGAAAATTAATCTTCAATATTTAAGAGGAAGAGACAAGAAGCAGAGAGCGAGTGTTTCATTCCTTTCTTTCAAAAATGAACAACGATGTGCCGCCTGAGGGAGATGGAGTGTCCTTAATTTACGAAACACGGAGGAGTGCTGACTGCATTAAGGCAAACTTGCTTTCCCTTTTGTGAGGCTGGGAGTGACAATAATTGTCTGCCACTCCAAGAAGACAGTGATTGAAGGGCAAATCATTGGGACAAGGAAAATAGTTGATTTGGAAATCTTATAGACGGAAGAACACAGACACTATCGTCAACAAAGATCATCTCTCCTTTGGCTCCCAGGCACACGAGTTTACTAGGGAGCTGCGGGGAGGCATATGAGATTGGTGAGCTTAGGGTTCCTCTGGATCTTGTACTGTGTGATCTGCAGGTCACTAGATGCTCTATGAATCTAAAGAACCATATTGATTCCCAGGCCTGTTGTCTCATATACTTTTAGTTTTTTTTTCTCTCAAGAGTTGTTAACTCTAATCATTAGGAGACAAAAGGCAACGTTCCCCTGGAGACCAGGGGAAGACACTTAACAGCTACTTTTCCCAGAAGAGGAGGAGGAGGAGACAGAGAACAGAAATTTCCCTCTCGAGGTCCAGTGAAACAATTGCTTAGAGAATAGAAACACTGCTACATAGTTCGTAGTTAGGGGAGGCCTGGCATGTACCTGGCTGTTGCCCTCTTGAGAGTTTGGGAGCTGTGGTGACCCACAGGAACCTGCACTTGATTGGGCCTGGTCAATCATCCATCATGGAAGAGGCCCTGGTTTACAAGGTCTTATCCTTTCCCAAGGATTTGTATGTGGTTAACTTTTTGCTGGGGAAGGCTGATCTTCAGCGCTGTAGCAACCCATCCGTTTCCTGTGCTCTTGTAAATAACCCCTGTCGGCGCCACTGTTTCATCACGCTAGATGTCAGTGGCACTGCTTCTTCAGTCTGTCATTGGTCCCTGTCCCCTTAGCGCTACCCCAGGAAAAGTTCACACGATACATAGCTTCAGTCGTGGGGGTCTTGCTGTAGAGCGACTTGGGGAACACCATTCTACTGTTCATCTGTGTGACAGATGAACTGAATGCTTTTTTTTTTTTTTTTTTTTTTTATAACTGATTAAAAGCAAGGTGAGCTTGAGTGTTTACCAGCTCTCTGCTCAGCTTGGGGAGAAGCTTAGGAAAAAGATATTGGCAGAGACTTCACATTTCTGCGGAGAAGTTGTGTTCACTTAAATTTGGTGGTTTGGATGAGAACGGCTCCCGTAGGCTCATATATTTGAATGCCTGGTCATTAGGGAGTGGCACTACTTGAGAGGGATTTGGAGGCGTGGCCTTATTGGAGGAAGTGTGTCATTGATAGTGGGCTTTGGGGTTTCAAATGCTCAAGTGAGGTCCCATGTTTCTCTCTCCCTGATGCCTGTTGATCTGGATGTAGAACTCCCAGCTACCTCTCCAGTACCATGTCTGCCTGTGTGCTGCCATGCTCCCTGCCATGGTGGCAATGAACCAGATTTCTAAAACGGTAAGCTGGCCCCAATTAAATGCTTTCTTCTCTGAGTTGCCATGGTCATGACATCTCTTCACACCAACGGAACACTAAGACACTTACTGTATGATTGGTTGAAGATAGGAAGAAGACAGACAGAGAGACAGAACATGTTAGATTTGTGTGTAGAGAGAGACCTTTTCTTTCACTACTTCCTACATGCTGGCTCTCTGCAGGCGAGTCCTTCAAATACTGAGCTGTGCAGTTCTCTGCACAGTGGACAGTATGCTACAACATGACATTCACAGAGTCGCTGTAACAGCTGAAGTAATGACTTGGAGCAGTATCCAACGTATGGTTCTATTATGCGGGTTAACTAATGCTTCCGGTAATAGTTTATAAATATTAATGTTTCAAGGATCGCTATTTACACATGAACATTCCAAGACTGTCCCAAACTCAGATTCTTCTAGCTTGTTCCTCCTGCTTCCACGATGTCCTTCCAGAGTTCCAGACAGGGACCATGGCTCACTCAGGTCTCAGACAAATGTGATCTTTGCTAAAGAACTTTCCTATCTCCCCATCTAGAGCAAAACATTTTTTTTTGTATGATTTTTTTCATTTTATTTATCTTTATAAATTTAAAAATTACTTTGAAATTATTTATCCGCCTGGTTGCTCTTGTTCTTTCCGTGTTTCTATTTGAATTCTACCTCTTAAAGACTGGGGACTTTCCCGGGTGTTTTTTTCCTTGTTGCTAAGCAACCAAGACTTACAACAGTGCTACCTGGGAATGAAAGCCATCTAGATAGCTAAAAGTGTTCTAGTAACTCTGTCAGCAACCATTTAAAAAAAAGGGGGAGAGGGAATTAATTTTAACGATGCACTTTATTACTTTGTACACAGTATCTTATCCACATGCAACTAATACAAACTTGCAAATGATAACAGTTTGTGTCTATTCTCACTACTAAGCCATGGCAGTTTAAAGCGTCTACATTGATACATTGATACATCTGATGCATTGAGGTGCCCTAGTCCAGCATCTCAAATACTCAAGGGTTTCTTGAGTCAAATGGCTGCCTGTTGGTCAATGCAGGGTTACTAACCTAGCACACCCAGGTGTTCTGTATTTACTGAACACGTATGTGTGAAAATATTTGGGGGAGGGGCCTAGGATTTATCATGTTCATACGAATTCTCTCAAACCCCCCCTTTTTTTTTTTTTAATCAAAGAGCCTTAGAACTAGAGTTTTTGAGACAACCCCTACGATGCAGTTGCAGAAAACTTTGGCCTGGGATGTGTCCAACTCAAGGTCATATTAAAATGTGGTGAGGACACCCCAGAGACCCATGATCCCTTATGCCAAGGCACACATTGTTGTCAGATGCTCAGATAGAAAGACTGAAAGATGCCGTCTGTCCAGGGTGTGACACTATTCTGAACCATCATCTTTTGCTTTGTTGTTCTGAGGTTTCGACCAGCAGCCTCATCCATGCCTGGCCAATGGTCTACCACTGAGCTATGTCCCCACACAACCTTAATTTCTATTTTGAGACCATTCTTATTCAGCTCTCCTTGTTAGCCTTGAACTTGCTCTGTAGCCTAAACCAGCCCTGAATTTGCAGTCCTTCTGCATCAGCTTCCTGGGGCAAAGATGAAAGGCTTTTACTACCTGGCACAACAACTATCTGAGTTGCTGACCGCTTCAAATGGATGGCACACAATTCCAGTAGGTTTGTAAATGGGCATCATTTCCAGAGTCTGGCATTAAACAAGGGGTTGGGCTTTAGGTACTATTGTTTTAAGAAATTATCATCCATGCTTTGTTGAGTTAAAGCACTTAATTCAGATCTCTGAAATTTTTCCTAAGAATTTTGACTAAAGCCAAAATTGATCGTTTTCCTCTTAGAATTTTATATTCCAAATCATTGGAAAGTCTACTATCACCCAGACACCTGCAGATCACTTGGGCGGGCTACTCACATCCAGCCTGTCTTGAATCTTGGGGAAGGCGAGCGGCAGCTCTGGAGACACCTTAACATTGAGTAACGGTGTCTCCAGGAAATCAGCCTCAGACAATTAATTTTTACAGCATGATCCTTGTGCTTGCAAGTGTTCTATTAGAATTATACATTGTTAATTGATACGTCTGAGAATTAGAATCAAAGACAAGTTTTCCAGAAAGGAGGAGAGAGAGAGGAAGAGAGAAAAGAGAGCGTCAACTCCTTTACTCAACCCATGTCTACTTCCCATCTCCCATTCGAGTGAAAGGCGGGGGTGGAAATCGGAGCTCCGATATAGCAACTCTATTAGAGATGAAAAATTACCACACCCTTGTTTTATATGTTTTAAGCCATGGACATCAACAATTGTGCTTGGAGATAATGAGTTCTTGCTGGGCCAATGGAAACAACACAGACGCATTGTCAAGTCTTCCACTTTTGAAGCTGTAGAGGCAAATAATTGAGAGTCCCTGGGCTTCGTGTGTGCTGGCTGATTAAATTCTCTTCTGGTAGCTATCTGCAAATCTAGACCACCAGAGACTGTGAGATCACTGACAGCTTCCCTGCAGTGCCAGAGAAATGAGAGGAAAGAGATGGCCACAGCTGCTGCCTGTGGCTCCTAGGCATGGGCAGAGCTGTGTCACAGGGTGGAACCAGTTATAGTGGATCTGTAAAGTGAGAATTTCTTTGGCTTAGGGAAAAAAAAATCACTATTGTCTGTTTCTTAGGGGGGGGGGTGGTTAAGTTGATACATTTCTTAGTTATTACCTGTTAGTTTCTGGCTTTATTCTTTTTTTTTTTTTTAAAGGACTGGTCTCATCAACGCAGGCTCACATTCTCCATGATAAAATGACGGATAATAAGAAAAGATGAGCAGTGTAGATATTTGTTACATCAAGCAAAAGTGACAGCAGTAACATCCAGAGGCTGGTCCTTAAAGATACACTGAGGCTGGTCCTTAGAGACGCCTTGTAATGACTCTAGCAAGAGACCAAAAAAAAAAAAAAAAAAAAAAATCAGAAGGGATAGGATAAAATCCTGAGTACTATTAATTAAGCTATCCATTCCTTTGTTTTGAGTTGGGCCATTCAGTGTAGCTATCTTCAATCCTGAGCCCTGTTCTCCCATCTTATCAACTGTTCACAATTCACTGCATTCTTATGTGGTCCCAGTGAGATTGAAAGGAAGAGCTGGCAGTAGATAGAAATTTGGATGAAGAGGGTTCAGCCCTGGATGCCCGCCCACACACAGCCTATGCAGCTACCAAGGGCTTGTGGCAATGGCTCTCAACCTGTGGGTCATGATCTCTTTCAGGTCAAATGACCCTTTCACCAGGATCACACATCAGATGACCTGCATATCAGATATTAACATTATGATTTGTAACAGTAGCAAAATTACAGTTATGAAGTAGCAACTAAAATAATTCTTTGGATGGGGTCAGCACAATATGAGGAGCTGTGTTAAACATTGGGAGGGTTGAGAACCACTGGCTTAGGATCTTCAGGACAGAGGGCAGGACCCGCCCTTTTCCGAGCTCTGTGATGCTAAGGAATAGATTTAATCTCTTCTAACTCAGTGTCGTAAAGCCAGATAATCTCATACTGCCTGTCTGAAGGAGTCGCAAGCAGATATAATGAGAAAATGTAAAGCTTCTGCTCTGTTTTAAATGCTCAACAAACAGCATGTGCACTATTGCAGTTTTTACTGGGTAAAACTGCCCGTGTTGCAGAATAGCAGGCTTGATGTCTATGCCTCGAAATGAATGTGCTTTTCTTGTATATTATAATGCCAGGCCATTCTTCATTTTAATTGGATTTGTTTTTCAGACTCATGTAAATATGAATTGGTTGTGCACAATATTTGAAAATAATAAAGCTTACTCTTTTGGTATATAAATGTACTAATATAAATATAAATGCGCTAGCATGCACACGTGTGTGTATGCGTGCGTGTGTGTGTATATGTATGTGTGTGTGTACATATGTGTATGTATGTGTGTGATGTGTATGTATGTGTGTATGTGTGTATGTATGTGTATGTATGTGTGTATGTGTACATTTGTGTATGTTTGTGTATGTATATGCATGCGTGTGTACGTGTGTGATGTGTGTGTATGTATGTGTGTTTGTATGTGTGTATGTGTACATTTGTGTATGTATGTGTGCATATGTATGTATATGTATGTATGTATGTATGTATGTGGTGTGTGTGTGTGTAGGTCAGAGGAGAGGTTGCAGGTCTCGGGGATTGAACTCAAGTCATCACGTTTGGTGACAGGGACTTTGATTTTCTGATTCATCTTGCTTGTCCCCTCCAACTGCTCCAAGATCTTATAAAACATACCCTTCTACTGACTTCTTGGCTATTCTCTCCCCAATTCTGCTGGCTTAAAAAAGACAGAATGAGGCTCCTGATTTCATTGCAGTGGAAGGGCCAAGACAGGACATCACCAGTGTGTTTGTCTCCAGCCTCCCATCTGTGAATCTCTCGACACAGTACCATGGCAACCACTTAGAAAGAGAAAAACCTAGGCAGCTACTGTAGCTTCCTAAAGCCAACCAGCTGGGTTTGGTCTTCTCTTCTGCCTCACCACGCTGGTGAGTTTTGGTTCTGATGTGATGATGCGCAGGCCCTAGATCATACAGAAGGACTGTTTAGATGTAAGGAGTGCCCAAGACTCAAAGAGCAAAGTGCCTCAGTAGAGATCTTCCTGTTCCTAAGTTTCCATTTCATCAAGAAAGTGTATTTTTTTTCCCCCAAAGAAGGCAGTGTTATGTAAGTTCTCAACAGGGACTGAAGCAGTCTAAGTTCCTAATGAGCAGTGGCTGCCTTCATTTTTGGATGTTCATACCTATGGCTGCAGTCTATTGAACACATCCTATAATTGTCTTTTTATGCTGATGTGTCCCATGAAAGCTTAAAGGTTGTCCTTTTTCAATGTAAATAGAGGATGCTAAACATTCATTAAAAAAAATTAAAACTGTGTTTCGTGTGTGTATGTATGTGTGTGTGTGTGTGTGTGTGTGTGTGCGTGTGTGTGTATGTGGTGCGTAGGTCAGATGTTCTGCCATGTGGGTCACAGGGATCGAACTCAGGTTATCAGTGTTGGTGTCAAGCATCCTTATTCACTGAGTCATTTTGCTGGCCCATTTACATTAAAAAAATGGACAGTAAAAAAATTACTATCCCTTGTTCAGCTGGAGATTATAATTCCCAGACTCCTCCCTGAAGTCTCTGAGCTTGTACAGGGGGCAGAGAGTCGCAGTTCCTGGGGGCATGTCAGGTATGACACTGAGGTCTCTCTGGGAGGCAGTGGCCTTGACGAATGGCAACTTCTTCAAAACAAGCTGCACTATTCCTGTTGGAACTAGCTGCTTCCTGTTCTTTGAACATGCAGAGAAAGAAATGTTTGGCAGGAGTGACATTCTGCAGGTCGATAAACGGAAGCTTCCTAGAGCTGTGTCACTGGACAGGTGGAGGGTTCGCAGAGAACCTCTCTCCTAGGTTTGCCTCAGTCAAAATTATCCTTCTGTGTAGGTTTGGTTGGTCGTGCTGTTCTGAATGTCACCCTATCATTCCAATATAAGGCCATCCTTCTCTGCCAGAAATCCACAGACCCATTTTTTTTTTTTAATATGATCTAGTTCAAGTTTATTATGTCATAGGATATTAAGGGTGAGGGTGGCCGGAATATTCCACCCAGAAGCAGGCAGCAGCAAACGTATTACGTAGAGAGAAGAGAAGAAATGCCACCTTTCATAGTTACCTAAATAGCTAAGCCATCTGCTTCATGTTAGTAGTAAATACCAGCAATTATAAAGGTCATTACCAAAAGGCTTCCCTTTGTGGGTCAGGGTGGAGCCCCCCTCCGCCCCTCCCCCTCCCCTCTGCCCCTCCCCCTCCCCTCCCCTTCCCCCCTCCCCCCCCAGATTTAACAAGGATCTGCAGTAGTGCGGATATGAAATCTTGTTATAGCAACTGAACCTGTCTCTTCCTCACCCAGAGCCTTGGTCCCGGGAGAACCATTCTAATGACTGAGATGGAGTCTCCTGGCTGATGTAAGGCCCAGAGTAAGTGTTTGTATAAACTAGCAAAACAACAACAACAACAACAAAACCCAAACAAGAAACCAAAACAACCCCCTCGGTCTTACCCTCCTCACAGGGGAGTTGCCTTCTTATCAGTAATGAAGATGTAGCCATTTCTGTTCAGAATAAAATTTGCATAACTTTGCATAGTGGAATCAGTGATTTGAAAAATGTAAAAATCGTATAAGGCAAGTTTTAGCAGTGAAATGTGAACAATCTCAGGAACTTAGGGTCTCATCCCATACAGAGACATGTACCAAGCCTAAAAGGGTAAAAAAAAAAACAAAAAAAAACCAAAAAAACACTCCAAATTACTTCAAAATAAGAGATTGATGAACAGTAGCTATGTATTTTGTGATTCTATTTTGGATTCTGGCAGACTGGCAATCTGATGCTCACTCTGATAACAGTTCTACCACGAGCTTAAGGATCTGGACACTGCTATCTAAAACACCCAACAGAGTCTCGTTGGTTTCAACATACCATCACCCGCAATCCTTCCCCAAGTTTCTTTTTCAGAGAATCAACAGGACGATTTTTTTTTTCTAGTTACCTTTCTGTTATATGATATGTTAGGTGGGATATGAGTGTGTTCGTGTGTGTGTATGTGTGTGTGTGTGTGTGTGTGTGTGTGTATGTGTGTGTGGTAGTCAGGTCATCCTTGACTCTTTCCTCTGGAGCCATCCATCCATCCATCCATCCATCCATCCATCCATCCATCCATCCATCCATCCCTTACGGAACCCAGAGCTTCCTGATTCAGCCTCACTGGGTGGCCAGGGAGCCTCAGGAATGCTCCTGTCTCTGCTTCCCCAGCAGTGTTGAAGACTGGGGTTGGGGGGGCGGGGGGAGGGCGGGGGAGGTGGTTTACAAGCACACTGTCATGATTGGCTCTTTATCTGGGTGCTGGGATTAAACTTGGATTCTCATGCTTGTGAGACAGCACTTTGCC
>JADRCD010214808.1:0-25506 GCA_019843815.1 Montemys delectorum | reverse complement strand
CTTAGTTGGATTAACCAAAGGGCACAGAGGGCTAAAATCCAATGTATACAAAGAACTCAAGAAGTTAGATTTCAGAGAACCAAATAACTGTATTACAAAAATGGGGTACAGAATTAAACGAAGAATTTTCATTTGAGGAAAATGGAATGGCCAAGAGCCACATAAAGAAATATTCAACATCCTTAGTCATCAGGAAAATTCAAATCAAAACAACCCTGAGATTCCACTTCACACCAGTCAGAATGATTAAAATCAAATCTGACATGACAGCAGATGCAGGTGAGGATGTGGAGTAAGAGGAACACTCCTCCATTACTGGTGAGATTGCAAGCTAGTACAACCACTCTGGAAATCAGTTTGGTGGTTACCCAGAAAATTGGATATAGTACTACCCGAGGACCCAGCTATACTACTCCTAGGCATATACCCAGAAGATGCTCTAACTTGTAATAAGGACTCCTAGTCATATACCCAGAAGATGGTCCAACTTGTAATAAGGACACATGCTCTACTATGTTCATAGCAGCCTTATTTATAATAACCAGGAGCCAGAAAGAACACATATGTCCTTCAACAGAGGAATGAATACAGAAAATGTCATACATTTATACAATGGAGTACTACTCAGCTATTAAAATCAATTAATTCATGAAATTCTTAAGCAAATGGATCAACCTAGAAAATATCATCCTGACTGAGGTAACATAGCTGCAAAGGAACACACATGGTAAGTACTCACTGGTAAGTGGATATTAGTCCACAAACTCCAAATAACCAGGATACAATTCACAGACCTCATGAAGCTTAAGAAAAAAGAAGACAAATATGTGGGTGCTTTGGTCCTTCTTTGAAGGAGAACAAAATACTTCCAGGAACAAATATAGAGGTAAAATGTTGATCAGACTACAGGAAAGGCCACCTAGAGACTATCCCACATGGAGATTCATCACATATACAGTTACCAAACCCAGACATTACTTTGGATGCTAGGAAGTGCATGCTGAAAGGACCCTGATATGGCTTCTCCCGAGAGGCCCTACCAGAACCTTACAAATACACAGGCTGATGGTCAAAGCCAACCGTTGGACTGACAATAAGGTTCCCAATGGAAAAGTTAGAAAAAGTACTGAAGCAGTTGAAGGAGTTTATAACCTCATAGGAAGAACAACGATATTAACCATCCAGACCCCTCAGAACTCTCAGAAGCTAAGCCACCAACAAAGGAATGAATACACTTGCCTCCAACTGCACATGTAGCAAAGGATGGCCTTGTCAGGCATCAATGGGAGGAGAGGTCCTTGGTCCTATGAAGGCTTGATAAATGCCACAGTTTAGGATAATCCAGGGCAGGGAGGCAGGTGTGGGTGGGTGAGTGGCAGAACACCCTCATAGAAGCCGGAGGAGGGATATTGTGATAGGGTGTTTCTAGGAGGGAGGGAAACCAGGAAAGGGGATAACATTTGAAATGTAAGTAAAGAAAATATGCAATAAAAATAATAAAAACAAGATGAAACTAAAGCTGAAACATTGGAATTAGACAATGTAAACCAAGGAAGTGAAGCCAAAAAAAGAATCAGATACATACAAATTTGCTTACCCAGAAATCCCATAAAAACACTCACTTGCAAGTCATATCATGAACACAATGGACCTAGTACAGACATGTGTATGCCCTGTGCATTGTGTCTCAGTCTCTGAGAGTTCATATGTGCTTTGACAATGATGATATATAAGACCTTGTTTTCTTAGTGTTCTCCATCCACTCAGGCTCCTATATACTTCCTGCTGCCTTACCTATGAGGTTCACTGGACCAAGATGGGAGGGACTTGATGAAGCATCCCATTTAAGACAGAGTTTCCTCTACTCTTTGCCTGCTTGCCTTGTGGGATTGAGTAAATGCTAGATCCTTGGACTTCCATTCACAGCTGCTGCTGACCATTGCTGGGGAGTTGAACTACAGACTCTATCATAATATGAAACCCATGGTGAGAGGCCTCATCTTGTTCACCGAGTCTCCAGCATGAAGACAATGGATCCACAGCCCTCCCTGCCACTTCCCCGAAGGAGAGACCTTGCCTCCAGGGAGTGCTCAGACCCAGGGACTTGGGTGAGATCGCCATTTTTTCTCCAGAGGTACAGCAGATCCACAGCACTCTCTGCCCCTTCCCCACAAGTGGAGAACCTATCTCCAGGGTTTGCTCTGACCCCAGTACTCAGGAGGGATGACTGATCCACAGCCTTCTGTGCACGGGTTTTAATATAGGAGAGCTGATCTCCCACAAGTGCTGACATAGACTTACAGACCCACAGGAGGAAAAAGCTCCAGCCAGAGACAGCAAGAACATCTAACATCAGTGATCAACAGATGGCAAAAGGCAAACAAAAGAATCTTACCCACAGGAACCAAGACTACTTGGTTTCATTGGATCCTAGTACTCCCACCACAGCAAGTCCTAGATATCCCAAACCACCAGAAAAACAAGATTTATATCTAAAAATCATATCACATAATGGTAATAGAGGAATTTAAGAAGGACATGAATAACTTCTTTAAAGAAATACAGGAGAACACAGGATTAATATAGTAAAAATGGCCATCTTGACGAAAGCAATCTACAGATTCAATGCAATCCCTATCAAAATTCCAACTCAATTCTTCACAGACTTGGAAAAAGCAATTTGCAAATTCATCTGGAATAACAAAAAAATCCAGGATAGTAAAATCTATTCTTAACAATAAAAGAACCTCTGGGTAGAATCACCATCTCAGACCTTAAGCTGTACTAAAGAAAAATTGTGATAAAAACTGCACAGTATTGGTACAGTGACAGGCAGGTAGATCAATGGAATAAAATTGAAGACCCATAAATGAACGCATAAACCTATGGCCACTTGATCTGTCAAAAGGAGCTAAAACCATCCAGTGGAAAAAAGACAGCATTTTCAACAAATGGTGCTAGCTCAACTGGCGGTTAACATGTAGAAGGCAAATTGATCCATGCTTATCTCCTTGTACAAAACTCAAGTCCAAGTGGATCAAGGACCTTCACATCAAACCAGATACACTGACACTAATAGAAACGAAAATGGGGAAGAGCCTCGAACAGATAGGCACAGGAGAAAATATCCTGAACAGAATGCCATTAACTTATGCTCTAAGATCAAGAATCAACAAATGAGACCTCATAAAATTGCAAAGCTTCTGTAAGGCAAAAGAAACTGTCAATTGGACAAAATGGCAACCAACAAATTGGGAAAAGATCTTTACCAATCCTATATCTGATAGATGGCTAATACCCAATATATACAAAGAACTCAAGAAGTTAGACTCCAGAGAACCAAATAACCCTATTAAAAATGGGGTACAGAGCTAAACAAAGAATTCTCAACTGAGGAAGTCTGAATGGCTGAGAAACATCTAAAGAAATGTTCAACATCCTTAGTCATCAGGGAAATGTAAATCAAAACAACCCTGAGATTCCACCTCATACCAGTCAGAATGGCTAGGATAAAAAACTCAGGTGACAGCAGATGCTGGCGAGGTTGTGGAGAAAGGGGAGCACTCCTTCATTGCTGACGGAATTGCAAGCTGGTACAACGACTCAGGAAATCAGTTTGGTGGTTCCTCCGTAAATTGGACATAGTACTACCAGAGGACCCAGCTATACCACTCCTGGGCATATACCCAGAAGATGCTCCATCATGTAATAAGGACACATGCTCTACTACGTTCAGCCTTATTTATAATAGCCAGAAACTGGAAACAACCCTGATGTCTCTCAACAGAGGACTGGATACAGAAAATGTGGTACATCTACACAATGGAGTACTACTCAGCTATTAAAAGCAATGAATATATGAAATTCTTAGGGAAATGGATGGATCTGGAGAATATCATCCTGAGTGAGGTAACCCAATCACAAAAGAACACACATGGTATACATTCTCTGATAAGTGGATATTAGTCCAGAAGATCAGAATACACATAGTACAATCCACAAACCACAAGAAACTCAGGAAGCAGGAAGGCCAAAGTGTGGATACTTCATTCCTTCTTAAAAGAGGGAACAAAATACCTATGGAAGGAGTTGCAGAGACAAACTATGGAGCAGAGACTGAAGGAAGGACAATCCAGAGACTGCTCTACCTGGGAATCCTTTCCATATTCAATCTTTGAATCCAGACACTATTGTGGATGCCAGCAAGTGCTGGATGACAGGAGCCTGATATAGCTGTCTCCTGAGAGGGTCTGACAGTACCTCACTAATACAGAAGTAGAGGCTCACAGCCATCCATTGGACTGAATACAGGGTCCCCAGTGAAGGAGCTAAAGAAAGGACCCAAATGAGCTGAAGGGTTTGCAGCCCCTTAGGTCAAAAAACAATATGAACTAATACCCTCAGAGCTCCCAGGGAATAAACCACCAACCAAAGAGTACACATGGTGGGACTAATGGCTGCAGCAGCATATGTAGCAGAGAATGGCCAAGTCCGTCATCAATGGGAGGAGAGGCACTTGACCCTGTAAAGGTTTTATGCCTCAGTGTAGGGAAATTCCAGGGCTAGGAAGAGGGAGAGGGTGGATTGGTGAGCAGGGGAAGGGGGAGGGAACAGGGGTTTGTTGTTGTTGTTTTTGTTATTTTATTATATTTTATTTTCTTTCTTTTTTTTTGAGACGAAACCAGGATAGTTGATATCATATGACATGTAAATAAAGAAAATATCTAATATAAATAAATAAATAAATAAATAAATAAATAAAGACAGAGTTTCCCAAGGTCTTTTATTCTCTATATTGTTAATGCAATTTTAAAAGTGGTAATCTTTTCTCTATAGTGGTTAGCTCCCAAATAAATTACACAGAAATTATAATATTTATTTAATCGGCCTTACTGTATGGCAGCTGATCAATTTTTTTAATCTATTCTATTCCTGGACACTAATCTAGATACCTATCAGCCAAAATCCCAGAGATACTTGCGTTTTACTATAAGTCTGTCTCTCTCTGGTACATGTGTGATACCAAGATGGGTCTGGACTCTTTTCTTGTGGTGAAATCTATTCTCTCTCTCTCTCTCTCTCTCTCTCTCTCTCTCTCTCTCTCTCTCTGTCTCTCTCTCTCTGTCTCTCTTGCCTGGCTATAATCAGAAGTCCCACCCTATTCTCTTGTCTGTTCAACTATTAGCTGATCACCTTTTAGTGCCAAGTTAGAGAATAAAGGGTGAACAAACCAGGTTTATACAACATTCAGACAAAAACTTCTTAGAATAAGCATTATAATGCTGTGTCCAGATTGCAACCACATATGGGGCAGAGAAATAAGCATTTGAATAGCACAAGGAAAATCTTTACACAGTGTACAATACATTATGCATACATTGCATAAATCTAGTTATGGGTCCCTGTATTTGTTTTTATCTGCTGATCAACTCCCCTCTGAGTAAGATAGCCAGACTCCAGCTATCACCAGAATAAAAAGTTCAAAAGGGCACCAACCCTTTCAAGTTAAAATTAACTCATTGGTGAATCTACTGTTTTTGTTAACTGTATGTACTGCAGCCACTAACCCATATCAGCTTTTGGACTTCATCTGGGTGATTAAAAATCCTGAGTCTAGCTATTGTGTCCAAGTTGCCTGTATAAATAGGCTACTTGGAAGATCATGGTTTCCAGATATGACTTTTGACTTGTGCAAATAGTTAATAACTCGTGGCCTGACACTCAGGTGACTTTCAAGATTCATATCCCAGATGTAGATGAGGGACTTTTTATATATGTCCATGGAGGGTGAAGAACTGCCTCATGTAGGGGTCCCAAACAATTCTATTGTGCTACTTGCATCACCCATTAAAAGTGTCAAAGAAAGACATAATCACAGTTGCCAGGCAGGGAGACAACTGCAAAGTTTGACTCAGGTTCACTGCCAAAGGAAAGCAAGCTAAAGGATGAGAAGCAGGAAAGTTGTAGGGCCTTCGGCTTCACATTACTACAGGAAGCAATCTTGGATTACTTTTTACAATTAGACTTTTGTGAATTTGCCACTTGTGAAGCCACTGCCAGCAACTGTATACCTAAATCAGGTTTTGACAAACCTTAAGTCTATGTTAGTATCACCATTCAGACTATCAACTACATTACCCCCTGTCACCCAATCACAGGAACCCTCAGTTCCAGAACTTTTCCTGAAACATTCAGAACCAGTGGATCCCCGCTGGTCAATGATGTTAAAGGCCTTTCATATTCTGAATGTCTCCAAGCCAGAGCTTATCACCTCCTGTTGGTTTTGCTATAAAACAAGGACAAGTTTTATGAAGGCATTGGGTTAATAGCTAGTTATAATGCATCTGGAAAAGATATCACATATAGATGGCTACAAGAAGGTCCTGCTTTAAGCCTGTAGACCATATTTGGGCAAGGTAACTATGGGGAAGGTACCCCCTGTCACATCAATATACCTCTGCAATCAAACTATTTCCATAATTCATTCCAAATGGATTCTTTGCCCCAGAATAGGGAAGGTGGGCCTATTCAATAAGACTGACCCCTTGTATGCACAGAGAAGTCCTTAATTCCTCTGCCCCAAAATGGTTCAATATATTAGTTCAGTTAGTACCCCGTATAACCTATTATTCAGAAGAGATAGTGCTGAGAACTTTGGTAGGGCACAGTGAAAGAAACCTCATGAGGCAGAAAAGAGAACCCATTTCTTTAACCTTAGCTACAATCTTAGGGGTAAGACTAGCCAGAGCTGGCACTGAGTCAGCTACATTAGCCTTACAAGAAAATAATTGCATCACTAAGTGCAGACATAGATGAAGATCTCAAATGCCTAAAAAACCTCATTTTTCATACTCTACATTCTCTAGCTGAAATAGTACTATAAAATAGACAAAGATTAGACTCAGTGTTTCTACAACAAGGGCTATGTGCCACTTTGTGTGAGGAGTGTTGTTTCTATGTCAACCATTCTAGAGTTATTAGGGAATCTTTAGTTAAAGTTAGGGAAAGTATAGACAGATGCCAGAGGGAACTAGAAAATTCCAAAAGTTGGTACCACTCACTGTTTGATTCTTCCCCCTGGTTAACAACTCTCATTTCCATTCTCATGGGACCCTTAGATATTGTCTTACTTCTCACTTTTAGTCCATGCATTATTACTAAGTTTTGCAATATATAAGACAGAGACTGGGAACTATTCAATTTATGATAATGAAGTCACAGTATCAACAAATTAGCATAGGCAATCCAGATCATGAAGAGCTCAATATCAGTCTCTAAAGCTATTAATAGAGGGGAAATTGTAAAGACAAAAAAAAACAACAACAGTACAGATTACATCCTGTCCTTGAAACTCTACTTTAAGCTGATAACCTTGGTAAACTTTAGGAAACCTTGGGAAAGTCTGCTTTCTCCTGTACTTGAAGAAAGCAGACAATTAATGTCCTTAGAGTGATAAGGCTACCATTCTTGAGCACTAGCACCACCAAGCATTCCCAGCCTTTGAAAATAAACATAACAGCTATGGCCAGCTTCCAACAACAGGAAAAAATCAGTCTTGATAACAGGATGAGTTATTCCTTCTCCAGTCAAAGATGTTCCTTTCCAGATGTATGGTCTTTCCTAGCTGCCTGAACAAACATTATCAGTTTGAGGGTTAACATTCCTCTACCACTTTACCAAATCATGTAATTCCAAGGCTCAAAAGGGCCCTGTTTCTGTATATTCCCTTTGTAAGCCTTAAGCCCCTGACCTGAACATCACATTCATATCTGTTGAATAGAGAAGTTTGTGACCGGAGTCCAATCTCGAATAAAAAAGACTCTCTTGTACTTGCATCAGAGTTGTGGCCCCTGGTGGTCTCTTGGGAGGTCTCAGTACCTGGGCATAATAGATTTGCCATATCTTTACTTACAGGTACAGTGTGCAGAGTAGGCTGTCTACCTGGTCATGCCTGCATTTTCTCCTGCAGAGCATTATTTCTTTTTGTTTCTCTGGACCTTTCAGGAGTACTGTTAAGTTATTATATGAAATCTCTCCATTTGTATGCAGGCACTTAATGCTAACAACTTGCCTCTGAGTTACCTTCATTATGTCCCATTTGCTTTTGTTTGTTGTCTTTTCATTTTCATTCAACTAATAAAATTGTAATTTTTTCCTGATTTCTGTCTTTACACAACTCATATTCAGTAATGAGTGGTTCAGTTTCCATGAGTATTTTAATTTTCTGGTATTTCCATTTTTATTGAAATTCAGCTTTATGCATGGTTGTAGGTAAGGATGCAGTATGTTACTTCAATTTTCTCACATATTTTGAGACTTACTTTATGTCCTATATGGTCAATTTTGGAGAATGTTATAAGAGCTTCTGAGAATAAACTAAATTCTTCAGTGGTCAGGTGGAATGTTGTATAGATAACTGTTACAGATATATTCTATATGAATATTTAACTTTGACCTGTCTTGTTTGATTTTTTGAATGATCTATACTTTGGCAAGAATAGAATATTGATGTTGTCCATTATCATTGTGTTAGTTTCAAAATGTGGTTTTAGCTGTAGTAGTGTTTCTTTAAGAAACTTGTCATTGTGTTTGGTTCATAAATTTAGAATAGCAGTATCTTCTTGGTAGATGTTTTTATTAGATAGTTTCTTTATTTTCATTTCAAATGTTAGCCCCTTTACTCATTTCCCCTCTGAAACCCTCCTATGCAATCCCCTATCCGCTGCTCACCAACACCCCTGTTCCTGCTTTCCTGTCCTGTAATTCCCCTATAGTGGGGCATTGAGCCTTCAGAGGACCAAGGGTCTCTCATCCCAGTGAGGTCTGACAAGGCCATCCTCTGCTACATATGTGACTGGAGCCATGGATTCCTCCATGTGTACTCATCGGTTGGTGTTTTTACTTTAATGAGTAAGCAATATCCTTCTCAACTTTCTGACTAGATTTTCTTTGAAGTGTACTTTTTCAGTTATAAAAGCAGATATACCCACTTTCTCTTCTAATCCATTTGCATTGGCTATCTCTTTTTCCCTCTTATTCTAAGGTAATGTATGGCCTTACTAGTGAGAAATGATTGGGTTTTTTTTTTTTGTACTTTTTTATTAGATATATTCTTTATTTACATGTCATATGATTTCTCCTTTCCCAGTTTCCCCTCTAAAAAAACTCCAAACAACAAGAACAACCCACTGTTCCCTCCCCCTCCCCATGCTTGCCACCCTACCCTCTCCTACTTATTGGCCCTGGCATTCCCCTACAATGGGGCACAAAACCTTGACAGGGCCAAGGTCCTCTCCTCCCATTGATGATCGACTTGGCCATCCTCAACTATACACATGCTGCCAGAGAAATCAGTCCCACCATGTATACTCCTTCGTTGGTGGTTTAGTCCCTGGGAGCTCTGAGGGTACTAGTTAGTTCATATTGTTGTTCGTTCTAATGGGCTGCAAACCCTTTGGCTCCTTGAGTCCTTTCTCTAGCTCCTTCATTGGAGACACTGTACTCAGTTCAATGGATGGCTGTGAGTCTCAACTTCTGTATTAGTCGGGTACTGTCAGAGCCTCTCAGGAGACAGCTATATCAGGCTAGAGTGCCCTTCCTTCATTCTCTCCTCCATAATTAGTCTCTGCAACTTCTTCCATGGGCATTTGTTCCCCCTGTTAAGAAGGAATGAAGTGTCCACATTTTGGTCTTCCTTCTTCTTGAGTTTCTTGTGGTTTGTGGATTGTACGTCAAGTATTCTGAACTTCTGAGCTAACAACCACTTATCAGAGAGTGCGTACCATGTGTGTTCTTTTGTCATTGGGTTATCTCACTCAGAATTATATCATCCAGATCCATCCATTTCCCTAAGAATTTCATAAATTCATTGTTTTTAAATAGCTGAGTAGTACTCCATTGTGTAGATGTACCACAATTTCTGTATCCATTCCTCTGTTGAGGGATATCTGGGTTGTTTCCAGTTTCTGGCTATAATAAATAAGGCTGCTATGAACATGGTGGAGCACGTGCCCTTATTACATGTTGCAGCATCTTTGGGGTATATGCCTAGGAGTGGTATAGCTGGGTCCTCTCATAGAATTATGTCCAATTTCCAGAGGAACCACCAAACTGATTTCCTGAGTGGTTATGCCAGCTTGCAGTGCCACCAGCAATGAAGGAATGTTCCCCTTTCTCCTTAACCTCTCCAGAATCTGCTATCACCTGAGTCTTTTATCCAAACCATTCTGACTGGTGTGAGATTGAATCTCAGGATTGTTTTGATTTACATTTCCCTGATGACTAAGGATGTTGAACATTTCTTTAGGTGCTTCTCAGCCATTTGGTATTCATCAGTTGAGAATTCTTTGTTTAGCTCTGTACCCCACTTTTTAATAGAGTTATTTGGTTCTCTGGAGTCTAACTTCTTGAGTTCTTTGTATACATTGGATATTAGCCCTCTATCAGATATAGGATTGGTAATGATCTTTTCCCAATTTGTTGGTTGCCATTTTTGTCCTATTGACAGTGTCTTTTGCCTTACAGAAGCTTTGCAACTTTATGAGGTTCCATTTGTCAATTCTTGATCTTAGAGCATAGGTTATTGGTGTTCTGTTCAGGAAAATTTCCCCTGTGCCTATGTGCTCGAGACTCTTCTCCACTTTCTTTTCTATTAGTTTCAGTGTATCTGGTTTGATGTGGAGGTCTCTGATGCACATGGACTTGAGCTTTGTACAGGGAGATAGGAATGGATCGATTTGCATTCTTCTACATGCTAACCACCAGTTAAGACAGCACCATTTGTTGAAAATGCTGTCTATTTCCCACTTTATGATTTTAGCTCCTTTGTCAAAGATCAAGTGATCATAGCTGTGTGGGTTCATTTCTGGGTCTTCAATTCTGTTCCATTGATCTACCTGCCTATCACTGTACCAATGCCATGGTTTTTATCCCAATTGCTCTGTAGTACAGTTTAAGGTCTGGGATGGTGATTCTACCAAAGGTTCCTTTATTGTTGAGAATAGTTTTGTCTATCCTGGGTTTTTTGTTATTCCAGATGAGTTTGAAAATTTCTCTTTCTAAGTCTGTGAAGAATTAAGTAGGAATTTTGATGGGGATTACATTGACTCTGTAGATTGCCTTCAGCAAGATGGCCATTTTTATTGTATTAATCCTGCCAATCCATGAGCATGGGAGATCTTTCAATATTCTGAGATCTTCTTCAATTTCCTTCTTCAGAGACTTGAACCTCTTGTGAAACAGATTTTTTACTTGCTTAGTTAGAGTCACACCAAAGTATTTTATATTATTTGCAACTATTGTGAAGGATGTTGTTTCCCTAATTTCTTTCTCTGCCTGTTTATTCTTTGTGTAGAGGAAGGTCACTGATTTTCTTGGGTTAATTTTATACCCAGATACTTTGCTGAAGTTGTTTATCAGGTTTAGGAGCTCTCTGGTGGAATTTTTGGGGTCACTTAAGTATACTATCATATTATCAGCAAATAGTCATAATTTGACTTCTTTCTTTCCAATTTGTATCACTTTGATCTCCTTTTGTTCTCTAATTGCTCTGGCTAGGATTTCAAATACAATATTGAATAGGTAAGGAGATAGCAGGCAGCCTTGTCCAGTCCCTGATTTTAGTGGGATTGCTTGAGGTTCTCTCCATTTACTTTAGTGTTGGCTACTGATTTTCTGTATATTGCTTTTACCATGTTTAAGTATGGTCCTTGAATTCCTGATCTTTCCAAGACTTTTATCATGAAGGGTTATTGGATTTTGTCAAATGTTTTCTCCGCATCTAGTGAGATGATCATATGTTTTTTATCTTTGAGTTTGTTTATATAGTGAATTACATTGATGGATTTCCATATATTAAACTATCACTGCATCCCTGGGATTAAGCCTACTTGATCATGGTGGATGATTGTTTTGATGTGTTCTTTGATTTGGTTTGTAAGAATTTTATTGAGTATTTTTGCATCGATATTCTTAAGGGAAATTGGTCTGAAGTTTTCTTTCTTTGTTAGATCTTTGTGTAGTTTAGGTATAAGAGTAATATTGGATTGATAGAATGAGTTGGGTAGAGTACTTTCTGTTTCACTTTTGTGGAAGAGTTTGAGGAGTATTGGTATTAGATCTTCTTTGAAGGTTTCATAAAACTAAACCCATCTACTCCTGTGATATTTTTTGAGTTGGGAGACAATTAATGACTGTTTCTATTTCATTATCAGATATGAGACTGTTTAGATCATTAATCTGATCTTGATTTAACTTTGGTACCTGATATCTGTCTAGAAAAGTATCTATTTCATCCAGGTTTTCAAGTTTTGCTGAGTATAGGCTTTTGTAGTAGGATCTCATGATTTTTTGGATTTCCTCAGTCTGTTGTTATGTCTCCATTTTCATTTCTGATCCTGTTAATTAGGATACTGTCTCTGTGCCCTCTAGTTAGGCTAAGGGCTCATGTATTGTGTTGATTTTCACAAAGAACCAACTCCTGGTTTGATTGATCCTTTGTATAGTTCTTTTTGTTTCTATTTGGTTTATTTTTACCCTAAGTTTCATTATTTCCAGCCTTTGATTCCTCTTGGGTGAATTTGCTTCTTTTCGTTTTAGAGCTTACAGATGTGCTATCAAATTGCTCGTGTTTGATCTCTCCAGTTTCTTTTTAGAGACACCTAAAGCTATGAGTTTTCCTCATAGGACTGCTTTTATTGTGTCCCGTAAGTTTGAGTATGTTGTGGCTTCATTTTCATTAACTCTAGAAAGTCTTTTATTTTTTTATTTCTACCTTCACAAAGTTATCATTGAGTGGAGTGTTATTAAGCTTCCACGTGTATGTGGGCATTCTATTGTTTATGTTGTTATTGAGGAACAGCCTTAGTCCATGGTGATCTGATAGGATACAAGGAATTGTATCAATCTTCTTGTATCTGTTGAGGCCTGATTTGTGACTAATTATATGGTCAATTTTGGAGAAGGTACCATGAGGTGCTAAGAAGAAGTATATCCTTTTGTTTTAGGATAAAAAGTTCTAGAGATATCTGTTAAATCCATCTGTTTCATAACTTCTGTTACTCTCACTGTGTCTTTGTTTAGTTTCCATTTCCATGATTTGTCCATTGCAGAGAGTGGGGTATTGAAATCTCCCAGTAGTATTGTGTGCTGTGCAATGTGTGCTTTGAGCTTTAGTAAAGTTTCTTTTATGAATGCAGATGCCCTTGCATTTGGAGCATAGAGGTTCTGAATTGAGAGTTCATCTTGGTAGATCATACCTTTGATGATGAATATGAAGTGTCCTTCCTTATCTTTTTTGATCACTTTAGGGTGAAAGTCGATTTTATAGTTCTATAGGCTTCTTGTATGTTCATGGGCATCTCTTTCTTTAGATGAGGGAAGTTTTCTTCTATAATTTTGTTGAAGGTATTTACTGGCCCTTTAAGTTGGAGGTCTTACTCTCTTCTATTCCTATTATCCTTAGGTTTGGTCTTCTCGTTGTGTCCTAGAATTCCTAGATGTTTTGGGTCAGGAACTTTTTGCACTTTGCATTTTCTTTGACTTTTGTGTCAATGTTTTCTATGGTATCTTCTGTGCCCGAGTTTCTCTTTATTTCTTGTATTCTGTTGGTGATGCTTGCATCTGTGTTTCCTGACTTCTTTCCTAAGATTTCTAACTCCAGAGTTGTCTCTCTTTGTGATTTCTTAATGGTTCCTACTTCCATTTTTAGGTCCTGGGTGGTTTTGCTTAATTTTTTCACCTGTTTGTTTGTGCTTTCCTGTAATTCCTTAAGGGATTTTTGTGTTTCCTCTTTAAGAGCTTCTACTTGTTTACTCGTGATCTCCTGTAATTCTTTAAGAGATTTTTTTGTTTCCTCTTTAAGAATTTGTACCTCTTTACCTATGTTCTCCTGTATTTCTTCAAGGGAGTTATTCATGTCCTTCTTAAATTCCTCTTTCACCATCCTGAGATATGATTTTAGATCCAAATCTTGCTTTTCCAGTGTTTTGGAATATCCAGGACTTGCTGTGGTGACAGTACTAGGTTCTGATGAAGCCAAGTAGTCTTGGTTTCTGTTGATAAGATTCTCACATTTGCCTTTCACCATCTGTTAATCCCTGGTTTTAGATGTTCTTACTGTCTCTGACTAGAGCTTGTTCCTCCTTGTGTTTGTAAGCCTGTGTCAGCACTTCTGGGAAATCAGCTCTCCTCTGGTAAAACCTAGGTGCAGATGGCTGTTGATCAGTTGTCTGTCCTGAGTCCTGGGGTCAGAAGAAACCCTGGAGACAAGATTTCCACTTCAGGGAAAAGTGCAGAGAGGGCTGTGGATCTGTTGTCCCTCCTAGATGTGGTCTGAGGTAGAAAGGATCCTGACCAGGCTACCCTGCCACTTGTGAGGCCTGTGCCTCCCTGCTGGTCCCACCTTAGAAAGTTGCTGGAGAGAGAATGGTGGATCTCACTCAAGTCCCTGAGTTAAAGCACTCCCTGAAGGCAAGCTGTCTGCTTGCAGGGAAGGGGCATAGAGGGCTGTGGTTCCATTGGTGTCACTCCTGTGTGTAGACAGAGGTTGAGAGCATCCTGTCCTGGATGCTCTACCACTTGTGAGGCCTGTGCTTCCCAGCTGGTCCCACCTTAGGAAGTCACCAGAGAGAGAATGGAGAAATGATTCTTGCATTCACCAGAAAGGTGGATCAAATTTTCAAATCCAATATGTTAGTCTCTATCTTATATTTGAGAATTGAGGCCATGAATATTAAGAGATATTAATGAACAGTATTTATGTATTCCTTCTATTTGGGTAGTCCTCCCTTTTGAATTATGTTTTTAGAATTATTCCTTGTGTCCAATTGTGAGTACTCAAACTTCTCTTCAGACTAAATTTTTTTCTTTCTACTCTCCTTAGAGATTGATTGATGGATTTTGCATGTTTTTTTCATGGAATGTTTTTCTTTCTCCATCTATAATAGAAAAAAGTCAATAAGATTGATCAATGCTTATCGAAATTAACTAACTGGAGCCCGGGAGTAGAATGTGATGGTTTCTATTTGCTTGGCCCAAGGAATGGCAATATTAGAAGGTGTGATCTGGTTGTAGTAGCTACATCACTGTGGATGTGGGCTTTAAGACCCTCATCCTAGCTGCCTAAAAGTGAGTAGTCTGCTACCAGCCTACAGATGAAGATACAGAACTCTCAGCTTCTCTTGCATCACGCCTGCCTGGATGCTGCTATGTACCTAAATTGATAATGGATTGAACCTCTGAACCTGTAAGCCAGCTCCAATTAAATGTTTTCCTTTTAAGAGTTGCCTTGGTAATGGTGTCTATTCACAGCAGTGAAACCATAACTAAGACACAGACACTGTTTGAGTGACCATGAATATGATCTACCTAGGTGTGGGGCAGTGAGCAATTCTGACAGCCAGAGTTCAGTAGAGCAGAGCCACCTCAGAACCCCAGAGACCCACTGATCATCTGCTCAAAAGGGCTCAAAAGGACTGTAGGCATTTGGTGACTGCTCCTGAGACCAGTGGCTCAGATTTCAGCCCAGACCCCTCAGAGCTGCCTCTGCAGGAAATGTGTGCTCTATCAGGCAGACACTGCCTCAAACTCCCAGCACTCTAGCTGGACCTTACACACAGTCATACACACTGACCACAAGCCAGGCATGCCACGCCCCATACAATAAAAGGGGTGGTTTGCCCCCTCCTCACTCTCTTATTCTCCTACTCCTCTCTCTTATCTTACTCTTACCTTTTCTCCTAACCTTCTCCTCTTACCCTTACCCTTCCTCTGTAACTCTTATCCTCTTGCTCTCCCTCTCTCTCTCTTTCCTCTCTGCTCTTTGTTCTCTTCTCTGCTTTTCTCCCTCTCCTTTTTCTCTTTCTCTCCTTCCTCTCCTTTTTTTCTCTCTACTCAAACAGCATATATCTCCTTCCTACAATAAAATAACTCATCCATACATTTCCTCCTTTCTAATTAAGTCACTGTGCAGCAAACAGGCCAGCCCCGGGAGGAAAGAGAGAGACCTGGACCTCCACAGCAGGCCTCTTGCCACCAGGGGAGAGAGAGAGCACCAGCCAGGCAGGCGGGCCACAGCCCAGGCCCCCAGCTTTTTGGACAACACCTAGGAATCTAGGGTAAAACAACATAATACTGATTTTTTTTAAATATAGTAACAAAATCACTCCTAATCATATTCTGCTATACTCTTAGATAAGACTCATTTTCAATTACCATCAGAGGAACTTCCTTATGTAGCACATTGTAACAAATATAGAAATACATAGGCAAACATTACACAGACAGTGAAAGACATTGGAACACTCAGCCATAAATAGGATATCTACATCAGTCCCTCCCCTCAAAACTCAGGGAACACCTCTATGGAGAAGGCAGAAAGAAAATAAGAATAGAGGAAATGGAGGTCTGTTACTTCTCACTACTAAGATTGTAGCCTACCATGTTCAGACATTTTTCCTGAGGTCAGTGCAAAATGGAGGATGCATTTTTTTAGTGGGGCTTCCTCTTCTTCACCAGACCTAGGAAGCCCTAAACACACTCAACCTAAGGACTATCACATAATCACTGGCAAAATTACAGGTTAAACTTCTGGAAATGCCTCTCCATGCAAATGATGTATCCAGAATATCTTATTCCTTAGCCAATAGCATGTTACTCTAAGAAGAACTCCTTCCAATTCTCCAAGGATTGTATATAGAGAGCACTGTTTCACCCCAAATAAAGGTATAAGAACAAGCTCTTTCTTTTTTTATTAAACTAATAAAATTTATTTTAAAATGTACAATTCCCTAATGAATTTTCTTGTCATCAAAATAATTTATAATAGTTAAATGCCTCTTAAATATACATGATATATTCTGAAGCTAAAAGTAATATGCACACATCAACTTCTTAACATCTATTTGGAACATTAAATATGATAGAACTAGAGAAAAAAAAATCTCTTATGAAGTCCTCTACGAAAGTAAAATGTGACAAGTTCCTGATTAGACAGAAACTGTTCGATCTCCAAGGGAGAATATGGAGCATAACTGTAGCTTCATAGAATGAAATGGATAGCGTTCTTTCTGTTTTTGCTTTGTGGAACAGTTTGAGGAGTATTGGTATAAGGGTCTTCTTTGAAGGTCTGATAGAATTCTCCACTAAACCCATCTGATCGTGAGCTTTTATTGGTTGGGAGACATTTAATGACTGCTTCTATTTCTTTAGTGGTTATGGTATAGATGGTTTATCTGATCCTGATTTAGCTTTGGTATTTGATATCTTTCTAGAAAATTGTCCATTTCATCCAGATTTTCCAGTTTTGTTGAATGTAGGCTTTTATATTAGGATCTGGTGATTTTTTTTTAAATTTTCTCAGTTTCTTTTGTTATATTTGTCTTTTCATTTCTGATTTTCTTAATTTGAATACTGTCTCTGTAACCTCTGGTTAGTCTGGCTAAGGATTTATCTATCTTGTTGATTTTCTCAAAGACCCAGCTCCTGGTTGTTGATTCTTGTATAGTTCCTTTTGTTTCTACTTGGTTGATTTCAGCCCTGAGTTTAATTATTTCCTGCAGTCTACTCCTCTTGGGTCTATTCGCTTCTTTTGTTCTAGAGCTTTTGGGTGTGCTGTTAAGCTGCTAGTATATACTCTCTCCAGTTTCTTTTTGGAGACACTAAGAGCTATGAGTTTTCCTCTTAATACTGCTTTCATTGTGTCCGATAAGTTTGTGTATGTTGTGCCTTTGTTTTCAATTTCTAAAGTCTTTAATTTCTTTCTTTATTTCTTAATTGACCAAGTTATCACTGAGTGGGGGGTTGTTCAGTTTCAATGTGTACATGAGCTTTCTGTTGTTTTTGTTGCTATAGTTGCTTGGTTCATGGTGATTTGATAGGACGCATGGGATTATTACAATCTTCTTATACCTGTTGAGATCTGTTTTGTAACCCAATTTATGGTCAAATTTGGAGAAGGTACCATGAGGTGATGAGAAGGTATGTTCTTTTGTTTTAGGATGAAATGTTCTATAGATATCTGTTAAATCCATTTGGTTCATATTGTTAATTTCAATGTGTCTGTGTTTTGTTTGTATTTCTTTGATCTGTCCATTGATTAGAATGGGGTGTTGAAAACTCCCGCTATTATTGTGTGAGGTGTAAAATGTGCTTTGAGCTTTAGTAAAGTTTGTTTTGTGAATGTGGATGCTCATGCATTTGGAGCATAGATGTTCAGAATTGAGAGTTTTTCCTGGTATATTTCACTTTTGATGAGTATGAAGTGTCCTTTCTTATCTTTTTGATAACTTTTAGTTGAAATTTTATTTTATTTGATACTAGAATTGCTACTCCAGCTTGTTTCTTGGGATCATTTGCTTGGAAAATTGTATTCCAACCTTTTACTCTGAGGTATTGTCTGTCTCTATCAATGAGGTGCATTTCCTGTATGCAGCAAAATGTTGGGTCCTGTTTATGTATCCAGTCTGTTAGTCTATGTCTTTTTATTAGGGAATTGAGTCTATTGATGCTAAGAGATATTAAGGATAAGTGATTGCTACTCACTGTTATTTTTGTTGTTAGAGGTGGAATTCTGTTTCTATGACTATCTTCTTTTGGGGTTATTGAAAGATTACTTTCTTGTTTTTTCTAGAGTTTAGGTTCCCTCCTTGTGTTGTTGTTTTCCATTTATTATCCTTTGCAGGGCTGGATTTGTGGAAAGATATTGTGTAAATTTGGTTTTGTTGTGTCTTGTTTTCTCTGTCTAAGATAATTGAGAGTTTTGCTGGGAATAGTAGCCTGGGCTGGCATTTGTGTTCTTGTAGGATCTGTATGACATCTGCCCAGGATCTTCTGGCTTTCATAGTCTCTGGTGAGAAGTCTGGTGTTATTCTGATAGGTCTGCCTTTATATGTTACTTGACCTTTTCCCCTTATTGCTTTTTAATATTCTTTACTTAATGCATTTGGTGTTTTATTATGTGACAGGAGGAATTTCTTTTCTGGTCAAGTCTATGTGGAGTTCTTCAGGCTTCTTGTATGTTCATGGGCATTTCTTTCTTTAGGTTAGGGAAGCTTTCTTCTATAATTTTGTTGAAGATATTTACTGGCCCTGTAAGTTTGATATCTCCATTTTCTTCTATACCTTTTATCCTTAGATTTTATCTTTTCATTGTGTCCTGAATTTCCTGGATGTTTTGAGTTAGAACTTTTTTCCATTTTGCATTTTCTTTGACTGTTATATCAATGTTTTCTACGGTATCTTCTGCCTCTGAGATTCTCTCTTCTATCTCTTGTATTCTGTTGGTGATGCTTGCATCTATGACTTCTGACCTATTTCCTAGGTTTTCTAACTCCAGGGTTGTCTCCTTTTGTGATTTCTTTATTGTTTCTATTTCCAGTTTGAGATCTTTGATGGTTTTGTTCATTTCTTTTACCTATTTGATAGTGTTTTCTGTAATTCTGTAAGGGATTTTTATGTTTCCTCTTTAAGGGCTTCTTCTACCTGTTTACCTGTGTTCTCCTGTATTTCTTTAAGGGAGTTATTTATTTTCTTCTTAAAATCCTCTGTCATCCTTATGAGAAGTGACTTTAGATCCAAGTCTTGTTTTCCAGTGTGATAATGTGTCCAGGAATAGCTGTGATGGAAGAATTGGGTTCTGATGATGCCAAGTAACCTTGTTTTCTGTTGTTTACATTCTTACCCTTGCTTCCAACCATCTGATTATCTCTAGTGCTCCCTGCCCTTGCTGAATCTCACTAGAGCCTATCTGTCCTGTAATCTTGGTTGAGGCAGAGCTCCTTATAGTCCACCTGTCTCTGTGATCCTATTATTCCAGGATCCTCTGATGCTGAGATTCTGAATATGTCAGAGTTCCTGGAAGTCAAGCTGACTCTGAGACCCTGAGATCCTGGTGTGAACAAGCTCCTGGGCTCCTGAGCTCCTGGGATCCTGTGACCCTGTGATCCTGGGTGTGCCAGTGCCCTTGGGAGTGGAGCCTCCTCTTGGGGCTGTGGATTTGACCATAGAGTTCATGCCCAAGGTAAACTTACACAGACTGGAAGGGTAGTTTCATCTTTTTATTTTATTTTATTATTATCCTTTAAAAACCTACTGTTTTCTATTGAGTCACAGAGAGGATGTGGATCTGAATGGATGGGAAGTAAGAAAGAACTGGGATGAGTAGAGGTAAGGGATTTTACTCATCCTGTGATTTGGATGGATCTGGAGAGAATGTTCACAGCGATTTTTTCCATGCTCCTAGTGCAATGCCCCAAATCACATAATTTTGAAACTGTCATAATGGAGGTAACAGCCAAGTAGAATGAGAAAGCATGAAGAAGAGAAGGGGTAGAAAATGATGGTGTAAAGGAGTAAAGAACAGGAAAAGAAATAAGTGTATAATGGAGATCTAATCATGTATACAATTAGGGCTCATGGGAATGGTTTGGGGTATGGTCATAATTTGACTCTTTTATGGTAACAGAATTAGCAACAGAGCTTGTGTGTATGAGAAGGGTTGAGTATGGTTCTTCATTTTTTATACCAGTAAACAGGAATGTAAACTTCAGGTGTCTTGATATTTCACAGCTGTCTTAAATATTTTGTGACTCTTCACTATCACATTTCCCCTCCTAAGTCCATATGTAAATGATCATAACAGATGCCTGGAAGAGGTAAATTTTTCAAGTTGCCTTGAAGAAATAGAGATTATACAAACAGACTAGAAAAGCCTCATAACAAATGATCTATTTTGAACAGATGCTCTATTCCCTTGGGATCTGCTTGCAGGTTAAACAGTACATCCAGATTTCCAGCTTTTTTGAGTTGTCATCCATCATCCATGCTGTCATAGGCTTTGGTAATGCATCTCTCTCTCTCTCTCTCTCTCTCTCTCTCTCTCTCTCTCTCTCTCTCTCTGTGTGTGTGTGTGTGTGTGTGTGTGTGTGTGAGTGTCCTTTTTGCCCTAGTAAGCAAAATCTGAATTATACATATACATGAATAACTCAAGGAAAATTTATTGGTGTATCATCCTGGAGTTTAATTGTATCATTACTTTGGTCTGTCATCTGTTCCCTACTTTTGGTGAGTAGATATCTCTGGAGGAGTGGTTAATATAATCCTATGTAACTTGAGACAGAATGTTACAGAAGAAACCATTCTAAGGAAGAAAAAGAATATAACAGAAAAGAGAATGAGAAAAAGGAGAAAAATTAAAATGAAGTATGAGGAGAGAGAAAGAACTGAAAGAGAAACACAAGAACAAGAAAGACTGTGAAAATAATTGGTAGGAGAAATGGATGATGAAGATGGATATATGTGTGTAATTAGGGGTCATGTAGAGATTCTAGAATGTTTCAGTATCCTCAGCATCAGAAATGGTGGCAGTAATAGGACTGAAGAAGAGAATTGGGGTATGGTGAATACAGATCCACATTTTCAAGGACGACTCTGAATTGACAGAGAAATTCTGAGCTCCAGATGACTTGTATTAATTTCCTCTATCCTTGGGTATTAAGTTACCATATTGAATCTATGAAGCAGCCAACTAATTTCTTAGATGTGATAATAAATGTGAGCTCATATGATTAAATGGCATTCTCTTAGGTGTTGGATATAAGGTATTTGCTGACTTTCAGTGTAGTTTCTTCCATAAGTTCAAAATATATGAATATATGCTATCTTTTTCTTATATTTTATGTATCTAATTAAATGTACATGATATCTAAAGTCTTCTATGTAGTCATGTGCTGAAAACAGTCTTTGACAATGATTGTCAGCAGTACACAAAGTTTGTGGACACATTTGCACTGCACTCCATACTGGAAGATTATATGCAAAGACTAATATTGGTACTATGTCATGTATCATGTGTCATGAGTTGTAGAACACATACCTGTCTTATACCTGGAAGCATATCCTTGCAGAAAGTGATAAACTACAAACCTTTCTTGGTTTCTTGGGTGAGTGTGCTGCTCTCTGAACTATTTATTCCCGAAGTCTTTTTTTCCTTTGTGTCAATCTTAGCAGACTAAGAACCTAAAAGTCTTTCTGCAAAGATAGGCTTTGCCTTTTGTCATATCCTAACAAACTTAGGCAGCTCATGCAACTCCCTGGTGAGTTGTATTGATGAGGTAATAGAGGAATCAACCCTCACAGTAGATCTGTAGCCTACCTTTGAACATTGCCCTCTAAAACATGAGCAAACAATAAAAGCACACCACAACAGTGTATACCCTATTTTAGTGAGGGCAGTTTAGACATTTAGGAGACAGTTTGTATTAGCTTAGACAGTGCTACTGGAAATTCAAGAAATAATTAGGAAAAGGGAATTCTGGGTAAATTATTCCCTTTGTTGGATGACACTATATGGGATAGGTCAGGTGGCACTGCCTGCTATACTAAATGTCAAGATTTCCTCTCACACTGAGAATCAATGTTGATTGAAAATTAAGTATGTTAAATGGTAAAAGATAAGATTTTCTTCCATGTATGTCCATAGATAGTTTAATGCAAATTTTAAAAACATATAAATAACTCAAGAAATTTTGTATAAAAACCAAATAACCCAAATTAAAATAGTACAGAAGTATAACAGAATTCTCAATGAAGGAAACTCAAATGACTGAGAAACATTTAAAGAAATGTTCAGTATCCTTAGATATCAGGGAAATGTAAATCAAAATTAGTTGGAAATTACATCTTACGTGGTCAGCATGGCTAAGATCAATAACAGAAATGATGACTCAAGAAAATGAAAAACATTCCTCCAATGCTTATGGGAGTACAAACTTTTGTAGCTATTGTGGAAAGTTGGACAGTGGTTCCTCAGAAAGATGGTATTCAATCAACTTCAAGATTGAGCTGTACTATTCTTCATCCTATGTGCTTCTATAAGGACACTTGGCTAATCATGTGCATTTCAGCTCTATTCATAAGAGCCAGGGACTGTAAACAACCTAGATATTCTACAATAGAAGAATTAATAAGAAACTTGTTATATATTGGCACAGTGGATTATAATTCAGGTGTTAAGAAAATGACTTGAAATTTGCAGGGAAATTTATGGAACTAGAAAACAATCCTTCTGATGACATAACTCAGACACAGAAAGAGAATTATATTATGTATTCATTATATCTGGGTTTTTAATAAATAATAACCAAACTACAACTGGCAGAGCCAGAGTAATTAGTCATAAAGTAGATTCAAGGGAGGGTGGTGACACCTGGGTCTCCCTGGGGTGGAAGTAGAATAAGTTTTATTGTAGTGATCAGGAAGGGAAAGGAAAGAAGAGGTGGAATTAGAAGATGGTATGAGTGGTAGAGAGAGAAATAATTGAAGGATATTTAAAGGGAACATGTTAATATAGAATAGCAGAAACTTACTAAAATATATGAAGTTGATATTAATGAATCTTCAAATAATGACAGAGACAAAACTCCAAGTGACCAAGTCTTGTCACCAAACAAAGGTTCCATTACTGGGACTGAGATTCACTGAATTAAGTTGTTGGCCAAAAGGGTCCTGTGGAAATTCCTAAATAACCCAGGTTGTTGCTAATAGGTTTCTCTCCACTAGCTGACAGCAAGGCACAATTGCTGAAGACAACACTCACAAAACTCACTGAATATGGAGAGGTTGAGCTGTAGCCTACATTGAACATCCACCATCATGCTCTCAGGTAAAAGTACTCTGCAGGCTACCAAAAGAGAAACCTAAACACCAACCCAACTACAAAATCTTTTATCTAGTCTGTTCTACCTTCAAAATATGCTAGGACAATGGTGACACAAACCTTGTAGCAATAATTATCTAAGTCTGATTTGACAAAAATCCTACTCCATGAGATGTAGCCCATACCCTAAAACTGTTTGGTTGACAAAGAACCAGATACTAAATAACCTGGAAACCAGTACTTCTGGTCTAAAACAAGTATCAATAAAGTGATGACATTTTGATGTCTCATAAATTGGTGACTTATTCAGGCATCATCAGGCTCTCTCTCTCTCTCTCTCTCTCTCTCTCTCTCTCTCTCTCTCTCTTTCTCTCTCTCTATCTCTATCTCTCCTCCCTCCCTCCCTTTCTCCCTCCCTCCCTCCCCCTCTCTTTTTTACACACAAACACAAACTCACACAAACACACACACACATACACACACACACACACACACACACACACACACACACACACACTTTGAGACATACATCTTGAAACACCTTGAAACATCTCGAAATGAAATCTCTCCTTCAAATCTATCCCCTCAGAATTCAGGGAACCCTATCGAAGAGAAAGCAGTCATATTAGTGGAGACCAAAAATATAAATACTAGGATAATAAGCCCTTCTAAAGCAACTGAGCAAAACTCATATGAACTTAGAGGGGCTGAACCATAACTTGTAAGGCCTATATAGATCTGCATACGTACTATAGTTTTTTTTGAATTAGATGTTTTCTTTATTTACAATATCTCCTTTCTAAAGTTTCCCACAAAAAAAAAAAGAAAAGAAAAGAAAAAGAAAAAAAAAGAAAAAAAGCTAAAACAATCCCGTGTTCCCTCCCCTGATCACAATCCCAACCCCTCCTGCTTACTGGCACTGGCATTCCCCTGCACTGGGGCATAGAACCCTCACAGGGACAAGGTCCTCTCCTCCCATTGATGACTGACTTGGCCATCCTCTGCACAATGCATGCTGCAGGAGCCATGAATCCTCCCATTTGTACTCCTTGGTTGGAGTTTTAGTCCCTGGGAGCTTGTTCATCCTAAGGGGCTGCAGGGTTCTTCAGCTTCTTGGGTCCTTTCTCTAGCTCTTTCATTGGGGACCCTGAACTCAATCCAATGGATAGCTGTGAGACCCTCTACTTCTGTATTAGTCGGGTACTGTCAAAGCCTCTCAGAAGACAGCTATATAAGGCTACTGTCAGCCAGCACTTGCTGGCATCCACAGTGGTGTCTAGATTAGATAACTGAATATGGGAAGGATTCTCAGGTGGAGCAGTCTCTGAATTGTCCTTCCTTTAGTCTCTGCTCCATAGTTAGTCTCTACAACTCCTTCTGTGGGTATTTTGTTCCCTCTTTTAAGAAGGAACATAGTATCCACACTTTGATCTTCCTTCTTCTTGAGTTTCTTATGGTTTGTGGTTTGTTCTTTGTGTATTCTGATCTTCTAGGCTAATATCCACTTATTAGAAAATGCATACCCTGTGTGTTCTTTTGTGATTGGCTTACCTTACTCAGGATGATAGTCTCCAGGTCCATCCATTTCCCTAAGAATTTCATAAATTCATTGTTTTTAATAGCTGAGTAGTACTCCATTGTGTAGATGTACCACAATTTCTGTATCCATTCCTCTGTTGAGGGACATCTGGGTTGTTTCCAGTTTCTGACTATAATAAATAAGACTGCTATGAATATGGTGGAGCATGTGCCCTTATTACATGTTGCAGCATCTTCTGGGTATATGCCTAGGTATAGCTGGGTCCTCTGGTAGAATTATGTCCAATTTCTAGAGGAACCACCAAACTGACTTC
>JADRCD010214806.1:0-64902 GCA_019843815.1 Montemys delectorum | reverse complement strand
TACTTCTTTAAAAGTTGTTGGCTAGTGTGGCTCCATAGATCCTCAAACATTACAGATGGCACCAACACCCTTGTTTACCTTCTACAACATTGAGGTTAGACCTTGTTGCTGTACTCAATCTTAAAACATCAAAAAATTAAACTGCTACTGACCGGAAAAACGTCACCCATGTTGGCAACTTCAGTGTTACAAGGTACCAAGCTTGCTACCAGAGAAGCAGTGCTATCACTTTACAATCCCATTTACTGTGTTATTATCACTTGGGTCCTCTTTGATGTACATTCAAGGAAGAAACAGGAGGCCTGTTATATAGAAAGCTTTCTCAACCATCGACAGTCCCAGTCAACACAACCATACACTTTTGTTGCTTTTGGATTGGAGGTGAGGTGCTTGCTTCTCAGCAGTTGAAGCACTTGTGACTATCTGCTCAGACTGTCAATTATTCTCCAATTCTGCAATTATTTTCAAATGAAATTCTCCTTGAGATTTTGCTAAGTCTTAGGGTAAAGCACTGTGTGTCACCTCTCTAAGGGTGATTTGTGTGCGAATTAGAATGTTATAGAATGAAGTCCTCCACCCCTCTTAAGGAACTCCATGCATCATTGGGTAGGCTAGGGAGACCGAAGTGAGACTGCAGAGTGTCTACTCAGCACTACTGCCGTTAAGTCTCCTGGGTCATTTTCTCTCTGTGTCTTTCTCCCTCTGCTTACCTCTCCAACATTCCTGAAGCAGCACAGGAATCATAGTTTGCATTTTTCTCATTTAATTATGATTGTGAAAGTGTGTGCTTTAAAAAAGAGGTTAAGTTATTTTGTAAAAGACTTACAACAAATTTATATTTTGTGAAAGATAAAATTCTGAGCCCATATCCTGTTTCTTTGCTTCGAATATCTCTATATGTTTGAATAATTTCTGCTGATTTTCTTGTTTCTAGGTTCAGATTCATGTAAAAAAATATGATAGAAATTAGGTAAAAAAAACTTGAATATTTAAAAGTATTCTTAGAACATCCAGGGAGACAGACCTATATTAATGTTGAACATCTCCCTTTCTTCTTTCTTCACTTTTTAAAATTTATGTTTCCTAAGAGACAGTTCATTCATCATCTGGTGGCATCTCTTGCATTGGTTCTCTTAGTCTTTGGGTACTGATTGATTCCTCATAACTTCTGTGTTGTGAAGCATGAAATGTTTCATATCATCAAGGTATTTTCCCCACCGAATAATATTTCTTTCCTAGAATTGGTCATCATAATCTTGGTGACTCAATTTCACAATTGCCAGTGTTTCCTTTGCTTGTTTCTTTATTACTAATATGTTATAATAAAATTATTTTACTGAGTAATACAATTTTTTGTGGAAATGCACTTTCTAAAATGAGAACTGACAGACACATAGAAGAGCGGAAAATTACTTGATTTTGATACCTTTTAATGTTTGACTTTGCTTCTCCATTTATTTTTTGTAATAACTTATATATTACTTGCAAGAAATGGTCAGAAACATGTTATAATTAAAATGCTATGATTAAAATGTTGTAATTAAAATGCTGTAATTATTGTTCCATTAAGTGAAAGGTTAATGTAAAAAGACTTGTTGACTTCCATTAGCAAGAAAGTCAAATGGTTTCAAAATTATCTGTCTTCATTTATTTTGTAATTATCAGTGTGATCTTATTTCCCATGCCAGACACTGTTCTTGAGGGAGGAAAACAAAAGTGAGCCAAGGAAGAGCTCTTTTCTGCCACTGGCTAGTTGGAAAGATAAAATCAGTGAAAAATGAAGGTGAATGAATTCATGACTACTAAAGAAGTAAAGGAAAAACAAACATAAACAAATAAAAAAAGCTTCCCAGTATAGCTGTAGCCATTACCTGCTCTTAAATGAAAAATTGAAAAAATAAATTTTCAGATAAAATTATTCCTGAGTTAAGGTCAGAAAAATCAGAGGGATTTATAATGAAGCAGGTTTAAGCAATGTCTTATAATTGGAAGATAGTGATTGAACACGTGACATTTCCAGAAAAAGAAGAAACCAGAAATGGAAAGAAGACAGCTTGGGGAGAGCTCAGAGATGCAATGAGCACACCACCATGGTGATGAGACAGAGAAGAAAGAAGGATTTGGTCATGTGGATGATTTTGGTGGTGCTGAAGATACTGCATGAAGAACAATAAAAGTTTAATAACATGGTTATGAGCATAGAAGTTACATGATTGGTAAAGTTTACATTTTTGAAAAGATCCTCCTTTTGCTCATGATATAGCTTGGGCTTGGTTAAAGACAAAAAACTCATTATTTTTCATTAATGTTCAACTTTAAAGTTTTGACTAAAGATAAAATTTAGTAATACATTTTCCAATGCTGTTAAGGTCTTTCTCTTTTTCTGCCCCTTTCTTCTATTTCTCACATTGTAATTGTTTCAAATTTGATAAAATTAAAATTAGTAAAAAAAAGTACTTAGTAGAACATTTTCTAAGCTTCTCTTACAACATCTATAGAAAATTGAATTCTTATACACAGTGTGAGAACGTAATAAATAATCAGTAGGCATCAGATCTATAAATGTGAAATAAACTTATGCAACCAATAAAATATAAAGTGGTTCAGCAATGATATGATATACTTTCTTATTTATGAAGATATATTAATCATTTGTTATATAACAGTTTGTTATCTATCAATCCATCTATCATCTATCTCTCTATCTGCCATCTATCTATCTATCTATCTATCTATCTATCTATCTATCTATATATCATCTATGTCTCTCATTTATCTATCATTTATCTGCCTATCATCTATCATCATCATCTATCTATCTAGAAGATATGAATTTTATAGAATCTTCAGATCAAAAGAAGTCTCTCTTTCCAACATATGATAATATCTTGGACAAAGTTTTATACTATTTTTCTTAGTAATAAACAGGCACTTCTTTTATCAGTTCATATTCTTAATTTATTTAATAATGCCAACTGTTTTTCAGGTATTGGTTGTGGTAATATAACAGAACAGGAGAGATAAATATTTTGTTCTTCTGAGTCTTATATTTTCAATGTATTAGACAGATAATAGCATTAGCTACAAGGAAATATAACATGTACTGTGTAAAACTGAAGGAATATGAAAGACAGACTGCAAGAGTGTGAGGGATTTTTTATGAGTGTGTGGGGTACTTCCTTACATTTTATAGATTTAGGCATGAATAATCACTTCCAATGAGATCATTTTTGAGCAGGAAATAATATTAATACCCTAAATCAAAGAAAGTCTTTTCAAATTTCCTTTCCACTTATTTGGAGAAGACACAAAAAGAATTACATTAATGGTCAATATTTTTAGCTAGCAAACTCAAATGCTGACTTCTTGGCACTTGATATTTGATTGCCATGCTGGTGGCTCCTGACTTCTACTGTGCAGCCCCTTCTTTTGGTTTATGTTTGATTGCTGGAAGCAGCTCTTCTTCTAGCTCTCACTGAGAAGTGCCTGCTAGTTGATTATAGATGCTTGTGAATAGCATGGTTGGGAAAAAATCCACTTCATTTGCAGTGGAGTTTAATTATAAAAGAATGTTTAAAACTAATGTTTTCTTGTTAATTTCTTTCTCAGATTTGGTCTTTCTCCTTCGTTTAGCAGATGTGCTTTCATTATGTAGCCATTTGGTAATTTTGAAACAACTTCACAACAAATCCTATTTTCTAGACAAATCTGTGTACATTTATACAAACTATGAACTTGACTTTCAGCTTTCTAGCTGCAACAATTAGAGGATACTTTTGTCAGAGCTCACCATGCTGAGATTGAAGAGTCAATCAATTTTCAGTGATGAAATTAATTTTCTGGTCAATGTAACCAAACATAACCAAACATTATGTTTTAACAACCAGAAATAAAATGTTTGTCACATTTACTCATAATATCTGTGATTTCTAAGCATTAGAAACGGGCATTTTCATTTCAGTAGAATGCTAATTTTCCCAGTCAAATCTGTAATCAGTCAAAGGTTGTTTTTATGTAAATGCAGTTTTATGTTTCTCATTATCAGTCCTACACAGAATTCTTTTTAAGCAAATCAGATCAAAAGTCACATAATGGTCATATTGCACTCTTATAGAATGAAGACTTGTGTTTTCCTCAAATGTATTAGCCAAAGCTCTAAGCCACACTGCGATGGTTTTGAAGGTGAAACCTTTAGAAGGTAGTTATCCTGTCTATGCCTATAGAATGATGTTGATCATGTAAGCACACAATGAGATGCTAGTGCCTACAAATCCAAAGAAGAAGAATAAAATCAACCTCAACATCACATTGATTGTGGTATTTCTACATTCTATAACTCTGTCAAGTACATTTCTATTGTTTATCTAGTCAATGCTATTTTTATATGGCAGCCTGAGTAACCTAAAACACATATTATCCTGATCTGTCAGTACATACATAGATTTTTAAATTGCAAATGCAGCAACATGACGCAAATATTAAATAATTTCTATGTAAGACATTGGATTAAAGAAACAATAACAACTATCCTTGTAACAAGGAACATGCACCCCAGGCATTCAAGTCATTTATGGCACAGCAAGTAGATAAGTACAATAATGACAAACTGTCAATACTCCTTGCTGAGTCTTGAGATTCAGAAGCTTATGCAAAATCATAGTCCACCTCCAAGTTTGTTTAGCTTTCTTTCAATACTATTTGAATCATTAGTTTATGTTTTAAGGAAAATATATAAAACTGACATCTCTCTATTGCAGTGATCATTTATGATATGAATTGAATTCTTATTTTAAAGAGAGTATATGGATGTTTAAAATAATTTGTTAGACCATCATATGATCAACCAAGGTACAACTCTAGAACCTAAATGGGATTATTGCTGTAATATACATATTTTTGCATAAATTCTAAATACTGGGATATAGAAAATTGGATTCAAAAAGTTGTTAAAAAAAAGCATGGGTTTGATTCAATAATTAAAATAGTATAACTTTCCCCAAAGATTTATGAAAGTGCTAAAAACTATCCCTCATTATTGTGTTTTAGCAATGTAGGAGAAAGCCGAAGGAAGGTAAGGTCATATTGCATATGTTCTTGCCACCCACAGAACAAAGCAATAGGAGTGAGAAGTAACTTAGTTCCTGAGTCCTAGTTAAAATAAGTAGGTGTTTGAATTTTCCAAATCATTGTCCATCCTCATTTATATGGTTTACCACAATGTGATAACTTCCCTTTATGCTTGTCTTGAACAGTATTTCCAGGATAATTACTAGGCTTCTCTGATTTTTTTTAAAATGGATACCAGCAGAAGTTTGTAAAATTAACATCTTTAACCCCATTTATAAAGCAATTACATTAAAGTTTTCATCCATTTGAGCTAAAATGTATTGTTTAGTTAACATGATAGATTGGAGTGCTCAAAATGAAATATAAATCATGACCACATAAAACCTAAAATGTAATCCTGAAAAAATTCACACCACTAAGAAACCATATAGGATATTATCCAAAATTTATTTGTACACTATCTCATGAATAATCAACCTATGTTCAGTGAATAATAATGCCACCTGATCGAATTCTGCCCTACAGGTATATTGTAACTAACATTATTTAAAAGCTAGCACACAACATTCTATATAATAACTGCTTTAACGTCTCTGTTTTTTCAGGAACTCTAATTATCAATTTGTATAAGTTATCTCTCACAGCATACCCCATATTCTAGAGGCAGAATTCTCTTTCTCTAGTTATATTGGCAACTAGAAATCATTTAAATTAAAATGAAGGAATTGGCAAGGATAAAGTGTGCCTCATAAATATCTTTGCCAAGTTTTTCACATTGAGTAGCTTTAATTTAACTAAGCATGACTCATTTCTAATAATCATGACTGGAATTAAGTCACTTCTTTAGTCTACTAAAGATAATTTCTAACATCTAAGTACACTAATTAGTAAACATTTTGTTCTTGATAAAAACATGAGTTAAAAACCAATTTGAGATGAGTCTAGCATGTTTCCCAGAAGGGAGCAAAAACTGTTAGCATGAAGATTGTGGTCTAAACTATGAATGGGGTATACTGTTAAAATCCTAGCACTCCGGATGCCAAAGCAAGAAGAAGATACCCAGTTTTTCTCTGGCTAGAGATGTACATCCAGACCTTGTCTCAGCTATAAATTGGGCTGGGTTTATAACATTATACTACACAAAATATCTGAAAAATTAACTAGTTTCCAACTCATTATTTGTTAGTATATGGTTTATGTTAACCATATAGGTGGGAATCAACTGTAATACAAGGCAGGGTGATGCTTATTGCAGTGACTTCTACTGGAATTTTTTTTTTAATTTCTCTTGTGCCACGTTTACAGACTACCATGTTGTGTATTGAGATTGACATTGGCCACTTCCTTCCCTGAGGCCCTGCAATGTGAGTGGGAGGCTTCTCAGAAGAGGTTTCAATGCTTCTCCTGGGCTCCTTTCACACTGCTCCATGACTGACACTGTACCAAGCCAAAGATGCACAGCATCTTGAGACGAGAAAATACTGTGCAAAGCCACATTCAGCTTCTAAGGGACATAACATGAATGAGAAAAAAACCTGTTGTTTCTTGCACAGAGATATTGGTGGTACTATATAAAAATGAAAACATCAGTGATGATATACTGGTATGGCTGCTTGATAAAAGCAGGAGGTATCAGACCTCTGAGTTCAGAGGCTTATGTCTGAGGTGAGTTCTATGACTACACAGTGTTTACTCAGTTTAATGGTATAGTGCTGGGCGTATTCAAAGAAGCACAATCCTGTGTCTGGGTGACGCTAGCCTATCATTTGTTTATACTCACTCGTTAAAGGCCCTCCTACTGGATTGCCTAGTCGAGCCTTTATGCCAGGGTATGTGCCTAGTCTTAATTGTGACTTGTTATGCCATGTTTATTTGATAAACCCGGGAGTCTTACTCTTTTCTGAAGGGAAATGGAGGAGGAGTTGATCTGGGTGGGTGGATGCCGGGGCTGGCAGGAGAGGAGGGAGGTAAAACTGTGGTCAGGATGTAATATATGAGAGAAGAACAGATAAAAAGGAAAAAATCATTAAAAAGTCTCTAACAAAATTTTCAAAATAGATTATCCTTTAAAAAAAAGTTCTGATAAGCACAGCTTTATGTCTCTAATTTTGTTCTTAAATATTAATTATATGTTTAAATTCTATTAAATAAAATGTGTTTCTTTTTTTTCTCTCACACATACATATTACATATAGAAGTAACAAATAGATAGATTGATGTAAATATGTCAGCCTCAATTTCAGAGTTTTATTTTACTCCTAAGTAACTTAATTTAGGCAAACTATAGGCATATCGTGTCCATTAAGAATCTGGATCGTCTTTCTTTTTCTCCATCTTTCTTCCTTCTCCCCTGTCCTCTCTCTCTCCTCTAAAAATCTCTGCTTGCCTTCCTTTTCCCTGGCAAATCACAGGCTTCTTGTATTAATATTTAAATTAATTGGGGGAAAATTCTGCTACAATGATATCTATTATTTTTTTTTCAAATCCCAGAGGAAAATGGTATTTTCAACTTATTTATTTAAGTAGAAACAGTACTTACTTATCCTACAATAGCATTTTAATAAAGTAACATTATTTTACAAAATAAAAAGTATTAACTCTAACAAGGCAGTAGCCTACCTTATACAAATGATAAGCAGGCTGAGAAAGAAATTAGGGAAATAACACTCTTCATAATAGCCACAAATAGTATATCTTGGGGTAACTCTTACCAAGCAAGTGAAAGATCTGTATGACAAAAACAAAATCCAAGAAGACCTCAGAATATGGAAAGATGCTACCAGTCCATGTATATGGACCGATTGGTAGGATTAACATATTGAAAATGGCCAATTTACCAAAGCAATCCACAGATTCAATGCAATCTCTATCAAGACTGCAGCTTTTGGAGGTAAGAAATGGGTGGGGGGGTGACCCTCTAGAAACTACCAGAGACTTGGGAGGTAAGAGACTCTTGTGACTCAATGAGGGTGACCTTAACCAAAAATGTTCAACATTAAGGAGAGGGAACTCAAATTGTTCACCTCCAGTAAATAGACAAGTTCTAAAGTGTACGGACTAGGTTAAAAACCCACAGTCAAAATTTCTGACCGAAAAGTTTTCCTGCCTAAAAGACTGATGAGACAAAAATGGAGAAGAGACTGAAGGAAAGAGGGTTCAGTGATGGCACAACTTGGGATCCATCTCATTGAGGAGGGGGCCACCAAGGCCTGACACTATTGCTAATGTTACAATGTGCTTACAGACAGGAGTCTGGCCTGGCTGTCCTCTGAGAGGCCCTACCTGACTGAGACAGAGGCAGATACTTATAACCAGCCATTGAACTGATGTCAGGAAACCCTATGGTTGATTTAGGAGAAAGATTGAAGAGTTCAAGGAAAGAGGGACCCTATAGGAAGACCAGCAATCTCAACTAACCCAGACCCAAGGGAACTCTCAGAGACAGAACTACCGAACAAGAGCATGTATGGGCTAGTCCAAGGCCCCTGGCCCATATATAGCAGAGGCCTGCCTGGTCTAGCCTCAGTAGGAGAAGTTGTACTTAATTCTTGAGAGATCTGAGGCCCCAGGGAAAGGGGAAGCCTTGTGGAAGGGGAGCACCCTCTCAGAGGTAAGGGGAAGGAGGAATAGGATGAAGAACTGTGGGAGGGGGGACTGAAAGGTGGGAAGGGGCCAATGCCTGGAATGTAAATAAAATAATAAAAAAATATAACAAATTGACAAGAAGTGGTATTTTCTTTTTTCTTTTTAAGATTTATTTATTATTTTAAATAGGCACATTGTAGCTGACTTCAGAAGCACCAGAAGAGGACATCAGATTTCATTAAGGGTGGTTATGAGCCACCATGTGGTTGCTGGGATTTGAACTCATGACCTTCGGAAGACCAGTCAGTGCTCTTACCCACTGAGCTATCTCACTAGCCCAAGAAGTGGTATTTTCTTCATGACAAGTGTATCATTGTCTTGCTTGTGCACAACTGTCTGATAGTTGTTTAATATTGCCTCAGAAAGTATCCGGGTATTCACAGTGCCTCCTCACGGCACTTGCTCTGTATTCTGTTCTAGTTAAAGCATGTAAAAAGAACATGAGTTTACAGATTTGTAACAGTTATACAAAGGAGTATTTTAGGAGTATTTCTAGATAATTAGGGACATTGTTTTTTGTTAACTCACTAGAAACTTATATGTGCTCCTTTCTGAGCTTTCAATTATATTGTAAAATGGGACTTCACAGTTTTATATTAGAAGTTATGGGATGTCTTTTACGTTGCACAGGTCTACAGCATTACAGAACAACCATTGATATTGTAACATGACACACTGGTTACCTGCAGAACATTATTTTTTCTGAGTCCTAGAGGGTTTCAGGTGTAATTAAATTACAGTTCACAATGTAAAAAAATTATAATCATTGATAACTCCACTAATTCCAACATAGGTATCTTTATAGATATTTATATCTTTATATAAAGATATTTATAAAGATATTTATCTCTTTATATGTATGTTGTAGAGTTATTTTAGAATTTAAAATTGATTCAACTTTCCAAAAATTCAAGTTTCTACATAGTGGTGTGATTATTGAAAACAAATATAACAAGCTGTTTTATTGAGAGAAATGTTTGTTTGTTTTTTTTTTTGATAACACAAATGTTAAATAGTTGAGTCTGAATAATCATAACTTACTCTCATTTGTCCACATCAAAGTTACGTCTAACAAAAAGTGACATAAATTGTTTCCCTGGAGATTGTCATGATGCTTGTAGGTCTGTCAGCTGTGTTTTCTGCATTCTTTGTGTGAAGTTATGTGGACTATTGCCAGGATGAGCTCAGCGAAGATTCCTTTGATTCATTGTCTAGGTAAAATAGAAACATGCTTCTTGTCTTTAAGGTTAGCAGTTAAAGCTTCCTTTGCTACACAAGTGTATCAGAATAATGAAAAACAAAGAAAATGTTACCTGTACACATTGATTTGCTAGGAGTGTGTTTACCCTTCAGATGTCTGGAAATGGTCTCAGAGACTGGGTGCTGTGTGAGACACTCCTTGAGAACAACTGTTTTAGACTAAGTGTTTCCACATTTGTTTTGTAGAAATAAAGTATTCAACAAAAATTGTAATGACAATATCCTTTGTCCCCTTAGATCAGCTAGTATGCATATGCAGCAATGCTCAGTATCTTACATAAGTAATATGTATGCGTATTCTACCCATACTTCAGGAAGAAACTGGTGGTCTTAAAATGTTAAGTAATATTCTAAGTTCACAAAGTTTGTAATTTATGGAATTGTAACAAAATCCTCAGACATTTAAACAAATAAAAAAAATCTACTCATTCTTAACTACAAATTTAATTGATTTCTAAAATATAAATATATATTGAATATAAATTTGAGGTGATCCAGGGGTCATAGAAGTCCATTTCTATGAACAATTGTTATTCTGGCATATAGGGTAATAATAAATAAACCCAGATAGATTTTTTTTCTGGGATAATTTGCTGTGAAACATCACTAATCACAGATTCTTGTAGTAAGACCTGACTTCATCCTGTTCTTTGATTTCTGTTTCTCTACTATTCTCCACTCTCAAAATTTAAACTCTTTTATCGCATGAAGGTTGATTAAAAAAGAAAGAAGCCTAGCAGAAAGGACTAGACAGTTTTATTTTAAAAGTCTAGATCCTTTTCTGAGACAGCTGGGATTTCAATGGCTCCACATGTTCACTTGAATCTTTCATATGACTCTAGGTTAATCAGACACAGCTTCCTTTTCCAGAGTCTGTTATTTTCTTTCAGATGGTAAGCCGGTGGGAACAGGAACGCTTTTCATCTCTAGACTACATCCTCTGTGACCTCATGGGTGCCATTCCAGATAAGCAAGGCCTGTTGATAAGAGTGCCCCAGCTACCTTACTCTGACAAGGCTTGATAACCTCACAGTCTGTTTGTTTCCTATTTGCATTGATTCTTCCTATTTAGATAGAGCTCTGGGAATCAATGGAAACTCTGCTTCAAGAGAGGGAACGAGCTATCTAGTGAATTGCTGATGCACAGGATGTGGGAACACAGCTGTGAGTCAATGACACAAGGCATGTGAGCTTTGAGAGTCTGTACTTTCCTCAGAGAGCAGAGGGCATGGCTCCTCTGTTGCATACCTACCATTTCCACCTCTCTTTAGATATGAACCTAGGACAGGGGGAATACATATTGCTCATAACCGCATACTTATGTGATGAGTACACTTTATTGTGTTAAGTCCCTGGTACTTCCTGCAGGTACAATGTTAGGAGCTGTAAAATGATGGTAAACCAACCATATGACTCTACTTCCAGAAAGCATGATGTTTGTGGGAAGATCTGCTATTAACTATGTAATTAAACATGTAGTCATTCTTCTATAAGCAAAATCACAATACTCTTTTTACCTTTGATTATCTATAGGAAATTTATCTCTGAAAAGGAAGGTCTTTTATTTTGATTCTGATGTGTTAAGCATCAACTCATTAAGATGTCAACAATCCTTGAGTCTTATGGCAGGCCTTGCTAATCTGAGCTGTGGCAGTACAAAACACCTCTCTATATCATATTTTTCATTATGTGAAGCTACTTGCCTTCAATTCATCCCTTATATCACAGCTCAACAGATAGTGTTCTATAAAGCTTTCTATAACTCCAGCCAAAGAAAATGAATCCTGCAACTGTATTCTCCCAAACCAGATAAGACCATGGGTAACTTCTCAGTACCTGAAATCCAGAACACTTGAGTTTGAAGTCTGGCGTTGCTGTACCTTGCTGTGTGGTGTTAGACTAGCCACTTATTTGACTTCTCTGCTCTTAAACTAAATTATGGCAGGCTTATTACTCAGAGATGCAAGACAACTACAAGGCCTGGTGTAAAATCAGCTTAGAGTTAGTTAGGTGATGGCATGCTAGTTGGTACATCCAATCTTTTATAATATAATTATCTGTATATCTATTTCATCATGAATGTAGAGTCAATATCCAAAGCCTGTTAAACTGTGAGTTTATCCCTTTCTGCTTACTGTAGCCAAGTCCTTGACAAGAACATCTGTTGGGAGGAAGGCTTTATCTTGACTTACAGTCTAAAGGAAGGCTGACAGTTTACCATGGTGGGGAACACAGGACAGCAGGGTTAAAAGTTAGTGTCTCTTATTCTTTCTTTCCCTTACTGTTCTCCACGGAGGCTTCCAGGTTGTTTTGACTTCTTTGCCATCTGCAATTGAACCTTTACACACTCCTAGAGTAATCTTTCCTCAGGGAGCTCTCCAGATCCCCTCCCTTTGCCCTCCTCAGAGAAGATTCCCTTCCTAGTCACAACATCCATCACCCCAATCCCTTGTGTTGTTTTCTTACTTCATTTTTGTGCATAGCCTCATTGTTCTGCATTTTAATTATCAATTGCTTCCCTTGGTTGATATACACTCTTTGAAGGAAACATTTTGGGATTTTGTTTTTTTTATTTACCCTCTAGGACCTCAGCCCCTAGGAAAGTTCCTGTTGTCTAGTTGTTGCTCAGTAGGTCCTGTTGAAATGAAAGAGACTTGCTCTTTCTCACTCTTGAAGTCTCTTCATAGTCTATTTATAGAACTATTTGAATGTATAATACTTTAGCTCAAACAAATGCTATGTAAAAGGTCGTTTTATTATTGGATTGATTGATCAGATTTTATCATTACAAATGACAAGGAAAAGTGATTTTCTGTGAGAGTAAGTCTATTTTATGGAGCCAAAGATTCACAATGCCCATTGCATGCAGAAATGCTTCACGGAAGTATTGGTTATTTAGTGTTCTTCCCTAGCAGTTAGTCCACAGTCAGAAACTAGAAAATGTTATATATTTGCCCTTTAGTGTGGATATTTGCCCTCCCAAATCTAGAAGTGTAAAAGAAGATGGAACCTATACATGTACTTGTGAAAAAGTCCTAGATATGTCCAGTCTGCCCCTGCCAATTTCTGTTCACTCTCTTGGCCCTCTCTCCCTAGCTCTCCCTACACCTGACACTATCCCCGACCTCAGGTCCCCTTCTAATTACCTTCCTCATCCCCTCTCCCACCAAGCTCCTGCACTCCATCTATTTCCAAAGACTATTTTATTTACCCTTCTGAGTAAGATTCAAGAATCCTCCCTGGGGTCCTCTTTGTTATTTAGCTTCTTTGGAGCTATGGATTATAGTTTGGGTATCTTGTTATGCTTACAGACAGGATTGTAGCACAACTGTCCTCTCAGAGTTTCCACACAAGAGCCAACTGAAACACATGCAGAGACCCACAGGCAAACATGAGGTGGAGTTCGGGAGTGTTGTGGAAGGGTTGGGGGAGGGATTGAAGGATCCAGAGGGGATAGGAACTCTACGCGAAGACCAACAGAGTCAACTAACCTGTACCCTTGAGGATCCCAGAGACTGAACCACCAAACAGATCTAGTCATCACCCCCAACACATATGTAGCAGATGTGCTGCTTCGTCTTCATGTGGGTTCCCCAACAACTGGAGTAGGGGCTGTGCCTGACTCTTGCCTGCCTATGAATCTGTTCTGCTAACTGCTGCTTTGTCTGGCCTAAGTGGGAGAGAATGTGTCAGTCCTGCTGCGACTTGATGTGCCAGGGTGGGTTTGTATCAAGGAGGTGCCTCCCTCTTAGAGGAGAAGAGGAAGAAAGATGAGGGAGGGTGTGTGTTAGAAGAGACTGGGAGGGGGCACGAAGATCATGATGTAAAGTGAATAAATAAAGTAATGAAAAAACATTTTTAAAAAGTTATTTATGCTTTATATTGTAGTACTGATTTTATTATGTAATATCGGGGATAAACAAAAATGGAAAGGTTATGATTTAGTAGTAATGTATTGGTGTGTTAAGTTGACAAAGTTAGATTTTTTTTTGTCAGTTCAACACAAGTTATAGTTATCTGTAAAACAAACAAACAAAAATCCTTTAGTTGAGAAAATGCCTCTATCAGATGGTCTGTAGTGTATTTTCTTGTTTAACAATTGATATGGAAGGGGCCAGTCCTCTTTGCACAGTGTTACCCCTGAGCAGATGGTCCTGGGTGATATGAGAAAGCAGGATGATAAATCCAGGATAGCAAGTCAGGAAGCATCAGTCTTCCATGATCTCTGCTTCAATTCCTGACTCGAGTTTCCTGTTTGAGTTCCTTCCCTGACTTCCGTCAATGATGGACTGGGATGTGAAAGCTTAAACCAAACAAACCCTTTCTTCTACCTTGTAACAGTTTTTACCACAGCAGTATACAAGTAACTAAGAGGACAGACTAGAGGAAGGTGTATAGGCAATGATAAGTAGCACTAAAAACCTTTGAAAATGCAAAAGAAAACACCATAGAAACTTCATATATATATATATATGTATATCATGTATGTATATGTATATATTTAACACTGTAATGAGGGCAATACCTCTTCCACTTGCCATAGGCTCTCAAATAAAGTGTTCAATAATAGGCAGGCATATATTACCTCCTTTTTTTTTCCACATGTAAGAGGTTTAATCGAGAGGGAAAGAGGGGGCAGTAGCAGAAAGAGAGGAGGGAGAGAGAGAGAGATGGGATGTATTATCTCCTTTTAATCATTGGTCAGTGTGGGCCCCATAGGTCCTGTGTTATTAGTTTTTTTTTCTTTTTTGGTCATTGTTGCTTTGTTTTTGTTTTTTCTGGTTTTTTTTTTTTTTTTTCATCTGGAAGAGGTAACCTGATAAAGTGTTTACTCCCATAAGATTTCATGTAGGCAAGTCTGTGGGGGCATTTTCTAGATTAAATACTGGGTGTACCTAGCCCTGAACAGGTAGCCCTGAGTGATACAAAGACGCAAGCTGAGCAAGCCAATGAGAGATGACCTTCCTTTTGTCCCAAATTTGCTTATGGTTGGTGTTTTATCACAACAGAACAGAAAAGGGAACAAGAACATCCCTGGTGAATGAACATAAAGGCTATTAACATTGCTCTTGGTTGCCTTCCAGAACTTGATGCTGAGACCCTATTGCTAAAGTCACCCATATTTGAGCCATAGGGTATGGAATAAATAATCTGGTACTGATCTAGAAGCTTCATCTCTATTACCTAGCTTCTATAAAGATAGAAAGTATTATGCATGCTACGGAAAGAGAAAATAATCAAGAATCTCACCAGCTGGGAACCTTGGAAGCTTCCCTAGCAACTGTCCTGGCAACGTATGCCCGTTGTTGAATTCTTGGAATGGATGTTATGAGAGCAGCTAACCACTTTCTGCTTTATTTTAAAGCCCACTGAGAGGAAAATCATGCCATGGAGAATGGTCCTATGTCAATGCACACACAGGCACACACTAACTCAGTGGGTTAAATGACTCCAAATAAAGTTGGAAGGAAAACTTGGTGAGGAAATCTGACAGGAATTAGAAGGGAAGGAAGGGGTAGAGTTGATTAAAATGAATTTTATGCATATATGAAATTCTTAACGCCCCCCTAAAATTCACTTAAGAAAAAAATATATATTTTGGCTTGTGGACTATAACTTTTGATGTACCATGGGAGAGAAAACATACATCACAGTAGTAAGAACCTGAAGCAGTTTGTCATATTGAACCTACTAGAAGGAAAAAAATGGCTTCTTCTCAGCTTCACAGTTGCCAAGAATAAATAATTTTATAAGTGCAAAAGATGAGAATTATGCCTGGGTTATCCCACTAGTTAGTAAGTATGGAACATTTATGGACAGTTTTTTTTTTCCAATGACCAGCCTGTACACTTCAATGTCACATCTACATTGATGTTACCCATAAATTAGGAATGAATAACTTCAGAGGTGAATTCTTTTTTTTTTTAATTACATATTTTCTTTATTTACATGTCATATGATTTCTCCTTTCCCAGTTTCCCCTCCGAAAAACAAACAAACAAACAAACAAAAACAACAAGAACAAACCCCTGTTGCCTCCCTCCTCCCTGTGCCTGCCACCCCACCCTCTCCCACTTATTGGCCCTGGCATTCCCCTACACTGGGGCACAGAACCTTCACTGGGCCAAGGTCCTCTTCTTCTATTGATGATCGAATTTGCAATACAGAGGTGAATTCTTCTGATGTTTATAATGAGTGTACCTAAAATAAGTGGGATCACATTTAATGAGTACATTGACGATATGTAGAATACTTCACTATTCACTGAAAGAACGCCTGACATTTCCTATTGATAAGTGGTTATTAGATTCAGTACAGAACATGGCCACCTAGATGACTTGTCAAAATACTGTTTATTGAGTTCTGTTTCCAGTTTCTAATTCATTGGTCTAGGATAATGACCAAGTAATTTGCTTTTCTAACCCTTCTCAAGTGATGTTCATTCACTGGTACAGGCACCATGCTTTGTGAGCTTAAATCAATGCTATATTTTCCATAAGGCTTGTCATTCCATTTGCATTTCCACCAATATTTGCTATGGTCTTTACGGAAAATTAATTACATAGGGAAAAGGATCCTGGGAAGTGTTGGATAAACAGAACACCAATGAGAACAACAGTTTTAAGAAGATTTTATTATTTACACTTTTAATTGGTGTATTTTTAGCAGTATATTGATGTTACTTCATATTTTGTAGATGCTTTGAAATTTTTCCAGGTGTTCCTTTTGTCTCTATTGTGTAGGTTACATGGCCACCATTTCTGCCTTGTAAAACAGTAGAAATCATTACTGCAGCACGTGAGCTCCAACACTATATTTTTCCTACGCTTATTCAGGGTTCTCAAGTCTGCAGAAAAACTTCTCAGGCTACCCTTTACCATCTCCAGATGGCCAGAGTGGTCTCTCCCTCTCCCTCCCCCCTCCTCCCCCTCCCCCTCCCCTCTCTTTCTCTCTCTCTAAATTTAAGAAAACATTATCCTCTTGCTGAGCTGGTCACTGTTGTGCTTTGCAGGCTTTATGGCTGGGTAGAACTATTGATTGCTCTTCTCCCTTGGCAGCTTACAGAGTACCTTCCAATACTATGAGAGCCAGTCCTTAGGGAGGAGGCTTCCAGGCCAGGTCTAGCTAGAAATAAACCTTGGAATACATAAAATGAGCAATTGATGAAAAAAAACTTTTCAACTAATAATAGGCAATACGCACAGACCATGTCTTTTTATTGGTACGTTGCTATTTTTCAATCTGTTAATTAGGGGCCATTTATTCATACTACAAGCAGCTATGTTTCAAGTCTAAGAGTATATTTACTCATTTAGTAGGATAGACATTCCCAATAAGGGTGTGACTAGTTGCCATCACACCTGTGACTAAAAGTGTGACCTTGTCTTGGAAACACCTCGCTTGTTGGGCGTATGCATTTAAAAACACTTATTTTACTTTGAAATATCTAATTTAGTATATTTAGCCTAAAATTATTAATACATAGTGACTCAGGAGATACTCTCCCAAATACCTCAATCAGGAGGCTGTTTGTAAGACATCCAAAGACAAGTGACCTCAGGCATGAAGCCTGGGCAGAGGTTCTGAAATAGCAGCCAAAGAAAACTACATCTTGTTAAACAGGCATGCTACTGAGAAACAGTTGCCCTTTTGAGAAGTGTGTTTCTGGAATTCTCCCAACTTTGGGGTGACAGTAAGCAAAATAAGAGTTAAATGGAGTTCTTTAGCCTTGTTCTTCTATGGTCTTGGAAGTCAGGCACCAGCTCTCCCACTGGCTCGTTAGCACTGGAACAGGAAGGCAGCTGAGGAGAGAAAAGCAGTCTGCTAACAGGATATTTCTGTGCGCTTGCTCCACAGCTGCATCCTCAAAGAGGATAAATGAGGGCACATTCGCTCATTAATCAACTGAGAGGGATCACACGCACAGAAAAAAAAGCTCCAATCAAGTTGCTCAGATGTGTTTGTCCTTAAGCACAATCACTAATTGCCTGGAAATGATCCTACAATTCTTCAGTTGGCTCTGGGCCTCTGCGCTCCTGGTTTTGAGTAGCAAGAGCCAGTTTCCCAAATCCAGTGGATAGATAGAGCGAACTATAGATTTTGGCACCTGCACTTACCTCTTACTGAACTTGTAGGAAAGGAAGTGGAAACTGAGTTGCACTGGTACGAAATCATAGTGATTGGAGAGATATACTTGGGAATGAGTGTCAACGTAGCCTATCTCTTCTAGTAAAGCTTTATTAAAGTTGGTTGGCTGACATAATTATTTTATATCATATATAGCTTTCATTTCCATAAAAATATATTGAAGACTGAAATTTATCAAATGCCAATGAGACATCAGATTTCTGCTTTAAGCTGAGTTTCTTACAAACTGTAGAGAAGAGCTATTTCTAGGTTGGAGTGAATTATGAGGCAAAGCTGTGCTGTTGGGAGCTAGACAGCAATTCTTTGACTTTGCCACTTAAAGACAGTCTATGATACTTTGATTTGATATACTGTAAGGGACCCAAGATGATGTCTCTGATCTTATCCTTTGTTTTTCTTTGGAACAAACAGAAGATTGGGGCTGGAGTTGGGGTAGGGTAGTCAATAGTTGGCACAGGTTATTCAATAGTGATTCACGAGTAGTTTCTGAGTGTTTTGATTTGAAGTGACTCTCCAGATCATTCATTTTCAAACAGAAGAGCCAAAATATATTTCAAACTAAAAGGTAAAGACTTTTAACCCCACATACTTTGCTTTCTTTCCCTTTATCGAGAATAGTCTATTCTTAACACATTGCTGTATATATGTAAAATGTAAGGGGGATTGAGACTGTGAGTGATCTCCATGTGGTGGAAGTCATAATACCTCAGAAAGAATTTACAGTGTATTGTTTATATCCTGAATTCTGTGCTATGGTTTGGTATGTTATGGGATGGAGAGTTTAATTAGAGGATAGGAAGAGATAGAACTTTAAATGTATTATTAAGAGCGGTTACGTATTGTGGTTTTACCTGCTTGTTTTTAGTTTTTATAAAAGATTATTTAGGTGTATGGCTCTTTTGCCTGCATGTATGTTTGTGAACTACATGTATGCGGTGCCCATGACAGCAAGAAGAGGGCATTGGATCTCCTGGAACTAGAGTTACTGACATGGATAGCTGTCTTGTGAGTGCTGGGATCTGAATGCTGGTCCTCTGCAAAGGCAGCTGGTGCTCTTCACCATGCTGCCACCTAACCTCTTCAGTTCCATTTGTTTTAGTTAGAGCTTCTGTATATGGCTTTTTCAAACTTGTGATTTCCTCTGTGAGCCTCTTGTGCTCTGAGATCACATGCTGGAGCACAGTCATGGGCTTCATTAATATTAGGTGAGCAGTATGTAGATGAGCCATAACCACCCTCATGCTCTCTTCAGATCTTTCTCTTTTGCTGTCAGTCATACTCATGTTTTGAGATTTTTTAGGATGCTGTTAATGTAGTAAAAATTAGAGTCAAGAAATAAGCACACCAGGCAATTTCTGCATAAAATGCTTAAATCACACATTCTTAAATAGAGCTAGAAGAACTGAGATTTAGTACAGACAAAAATGAATGGCTTGGCCAGAGATGTCTCCAACAAATTCAGCAAGATGAAGTGTCATTAAATTCAGCAAGCAAGTTTCATACCTCACTCTGTGTTTGGACAGGAAAAGGAACCCTTGCAAGTTACCATTTTTGTCTATCTCTGCGATCAAAACTGATCTTAATGGTGCCCACAGTCTCATGAAAGTAACCACTAGTGACACTTCACTATTTCTTACTGCACAATAGTCACAAGAATCGGTGTTCCAGCCACACCTAGGAGAACATAGGGAAATGCCTGCCCAGAGTCTCATTGTCTGTGAAAATGTAAGAACAATAGCAAAGCTGTCAGTGGATCTAGTTTTGTTAACACCATTACCTTGCCACACTAAATGAGTTAGTAATTTATTTATATTCTTTCAGAGGGCATACACTCATACAGCCTAGTAACCTGGTTTTGTTTTGAGAACTATGATTTTATATATAGCAAATATATGTCTTTTGTTACTACTCAATATTCTTTCTTGTTGTAAAGTTCTACCCTACCATTTCTTATTGACTTTAATTCCCTGTTTGGGATTCTGTAGAATGATTATTTGTAAAAATAGAAATTAAAGCAGCTCATTTTACATTCAATCACTAGTACTTTAGCGGAAAATTATTGAGTAGAACAGTATGAAGCAATAGAGAACATATTCTCTTTCTGTCTCTGTCTCTGTCTTTGTCTTTGTCTGTCTCTGTCTCTGTCTCTCTCTCTGCTACAGTGTCCGACTGTTATAGCCCAGGCTGGTCTCAATTTTAATGGTCGGTCTTGAGTCTTGAGTCTTGAGTATCAGTCAGTTGGGAGTCATGGCTCTGGGCACGTCTGTGAGGGTGTTTCCAAAGAATAACTGCAAAGACCCACTCTCAAAGTGCACAGTGAGTTCCAGTGGACTGTGAGACATAAATAGATCTAAAGAAAAATACAGTGTGCTTGCTGCCTTTGCTGCTTCATTCTGAGCAAGCATGCTACTACCTCCACTGCTCCCATCACCCTCTCGGAGACTTCCAGCTACTTCATCCTCTTCATGACTTTAATACCAAGGCTTTCCAGGAAACTCCCAGGATTTCAGTCCAAAATGATCACACATAAAGCTTCATGAACTGAGTAGCTATTGAGTCTTCACCTTTCCCGGGGGACTTCACAGATCATGGTGGAACAACCAGCTTTTTCTCCTCTACAAAATAGAAAGAGAAGGAACATTGTCTAATTATTTTAATGAGGCCAAAGCTACTCTAATATAATAGTCAACAGCCAGACAATGTGCAGAGAATCCGAACCTTGAAATACTCTGTCCTAAATGGGTTGTCCCCATCAAATCCTTCCCTTCAGGGTTCAGAGAACTCTGTGGAAGAGGAGGCAATAAGGTTGTTTGCTCTTTGGTTGGTGGTTCCATCTCTGGGAGATTCTAGGGGAACAGGTTAGTTGACTGTGGTTGTCTTCCTGTGGAGACTCCATATTTTAACTTTAAAATAAAGTTTTACTTTTAAGTATTTCATGAGTACTTGTAAGTATATGGTTTTGGTTTGAAGAATTATTGAGACTTTTTTTCTTAATTTAAAAGCTAGACAGATTTATTATCGACATATTGATCCTCTGGGTAAGTATGCTTTGAAAACTTCTTTTTTCTCATTGCTTACCTCTGTGCAGGTTGGCATGTGATGCAGAAGGAGCAATGATTTTGTGTTTGTTTGTTTGTTTTACAATAGAAAAGGAAGAATAGGAAGACTATAATTAAAACCAAATAGATTGAAATTACTCTTGAACAACTGGAGGAGGGTCTTAGCACAGGTGAAAACTTCACTTATATTTGTGGGAAAACAAAATCTCCAGCTCCTTTGCATTTATATAGCTCCTAAGGTAGAGAAAGAAAATATCAGAGTATGTACCGCTAGACTGCTAAAAGGTGAGACCCAGAGCAGAAGGTTTGTTTGAGTGGATACATAATAAGATTTTGGAGAAGCAAGAGTAGGACAGAACTCAAAAACTATCTAAATTTTTCTGCTTAATAAAAAGTGCACTACTACATTTTCAGAAAGCAAACTGATGAAGGTTGCTTAGACATCTGAGATGTCTAGAGAGTTTTAGGAAATTTTGAGAATAGAAAAAGCACACACTGTAGGGTGGCATACTGTTATTATATCTATTCTTCCATAATGATTGAAAGTCAGTCGTTGTCTGTTGAGGAATGTGGGGATGAAGAAATTTGGGAAAGTAATGGGGACAAGCTTTGAAGAAAAGAATGTCATATGCAAATGAGACAATGTTAAGATCATAAGCATAGCAATAATTCCAGACACTCCACAATTCTCATGATTTAAAATGTGAAAATTAAGCATTTGTTGTTACAAACATTTTTTGTGTGTATGAATGTGTGTGTGTTAACATTTGTGTATGCAGTTGCATATGTGTATGTGGGTGTGTATGTAGAGGCAAGAGGAAAACCTCAGCTATCATTCCTATGTGCTGTCTAATTTGTTTTTGAAACAGGATTTCTCATTGCCATCATATCTTTAAAATAGTATATTCTGCCCAATTAGGCCCAGAACCATCTGGCTCACTAGAACTGTTATTAAAACTAGCATCACAAAGTCATCTTTCTCCTCCTCCTCCTCCTTGTCCTCCTCCTCCTCCTCCTCCTCCTCCTCCTCCTCCTCCTCCTCCTCCTCCTCCTAGTCCTCCTCCTCCTCCTCCTCCTCCTCCTTCATTTTCTTCTTCTTCTTTTTTGTGGTTTCCAGATCTCAAACAGAGGTCTTTATGCTAGAATATCAAGACATTTACTGAATTAAATATTTTTCCAGCCTTAGTTGTAATGATTTTATAGGAAGCTTAGTATAATCTATACCTAGATTACATATCATTAGACCTCTTAATTTGTTTACCTTAATAGGAGGTACAATATAATTACATTAATCATTATATGTGATATTGTTAGTATTATTACCAAATATGTTATTTAATAAAATTGTTGTGTTTACTTGTTATTACCCTATCCTTATGAGCTACAGGATTAGGAAGCTATATAGACAGTATTATAAGTAATATTAGACTTAACATTCCAGAATATTGGAATATTTGGATTTAGTGTTTATCTTTAATATTCAATGTAAAACAAGAAGCAGTAGTTAGAAGCCATATTCAAAAAAATATTTATCTACAGTTTGTTTCTTTCTCTTTCTCACACTCTTAGTTTGCTATTAGCAACCATTTCAACTTCTTACTATGTTTTGATTTCTTCATATCTCTTTGGAAACTGGAATACACTACTGTAGGGTTTGGGGTCCCATGTCCGCTACACCACAGGTCATGATCTCTTTGTGAGGCAGAACATGGGTAATTTGACTGAACTAACTTCACTCCATTGCCAGTAGGGTATTGGGCCATAAGAAAGCCCCAGGACATCACTCTGGGGGTGAGAAAGCACAGTCTGAGGCACGGGACAGCAGGAGCTGGCTTGGGGGTTCCCAGGTCTGGGTAGAGGCCTGGGCTGTGAAGTTTACAGGCTCTTGGATGCCAAGGAGCTGCTGGAAGTCACCGAAGAGCTAGCTGAGAATGGAACCTCGGCCCTTGGGCTGGATCTAGCCCAGGGACAGAATGGTGGAAAAGGGGGATCTCCTGCTGGTCCCATAAGGAGAGTCCTTGGCTTGATAGCAGCCAGTTTAATGGTAGTTGTGGCTAGGGGCTCAGAGAGACCTTCTGAAGGAGACTAGAAGGCAGCTCTATAGGCAAAGGCCTTCTCCATGCCTCTCCATGTCAGATCCCGATGAGAAGAGGCAGTCCATGGCTTTAAGACATTTACTGTCATGGCAGAAAGTGGATGTGTAAAACCATACCCAGCTTCTTAGAGTGGGTCTGAGGTTTTGCAGGAAGACTCTAGGTACCTCATTAGCATGGAGATGTCTTGAGCCTAAGTGACCACAGATCATGTCCTTTTCCTATTGTCTTGGTCTGAGACATTAGGGCTACATGTGGAGGGACTTGGGACATTGCCCTTATGTTACTGATGGCCACAAATATATTGGAGGGGGGGGTGCCTAGTGACAGAAGCCTGGTGTCCAGAAGCAGGCAAAACTCCTACAGTCCCTTCATGGTTCCCAGGGCTTCTAGCCTTAGCTCAACCGAGGACCAGGATACCTCTCATGGTCTACTTCCCCACACACTATCGCTTTTTAAAAGTTACTTGAGGCTCTTCCCCACTTTCTTTTCTATTAGTTTCAGTGTATCTGGTTTGATGTGGAGGTCCTTGAACCACTTGGACTTGAGCTTTGTACAAGGAGAAAGGAAAGGATCAATTTGCATTCTTCCACATGCTAACCGCCAGTTGAGCCAGCACCATTTGTTGAAAATACTGTCTTTTTTCCACTGGATGATTTTAGCTCCTTTGTCAGAGAACAAGTGACCATAGGTGTGTGAGTTCATTTCTGAGTCTTCAATTTTATTCCATTGATCTACCTGCCTGTCACTGTACCAATAATAAACCACCAACCAAAGAATACACATGGCGTATAGAAGAGGATGGCCAAGTCGGTCATCATTGGGAGAAGAGGCCCTTGGCTCTGTAAAGGTTCTATGCACCAGTGTAGGGGAAACCAGGGCCAGGAAGCGGGAGAGGGTGGGTTGGCAAACAGGAGGAGGAGGGTGGGTACAGGGGTCTGTACATGTTGTTATTTTTTGGTTTTTGGCTTTTTGTTTTTTGTTTTTGTTTTTTTTTGTTTTTGTTTTTTTTTTGAGGGGAAACTGGGAAAGGAGATATCGGATGACATGTAAATAAAGAAAATATCTAATAAAAAAAATAAAGTTACTTGAATAGTTACCGAAATGGCTATCTGGTCTACCCTGACCTCCATTCTCTCCCTGGATTCCCAACTCCATTTGACTATATTTGTGTATTATCCTTAAAATTGCTCCCAAATTACATCCTATACAAACTGAGTATTTGCAGCTATCTCAGCCCCTTTTAGTTCTGGCCCATGTGAATTATTTCTTCAAAAAATTAGCAAAGGATTATTTTATTAATAGACAGGTAGGCTATCCTTGAACTCATGAATCTCTTGCTTTAGATTCTGACTGCTTAAGATTCCAGATTCTGATCACTGCACTTAGCTAGCTTTTGATTTTTTAAGGGCAGCCTTTGTGGTTTTGAGATAATTTGTTCCTCACTTTACACTTCTTTCTTTTGACATCTGTGAGTTGCAATGACAAAACTCATTTTTTAAAACTTTATCATTGTACTCATTCTACATCTTATTAATTTAAATTCCCTAAATTCTCAATTGTCCTTTTCTGTATTTTCAGAAGTGATGATGATAAACAAATGAGGTGTGTGTGTGAGTGTGTGTGTGTGTGCGTGTGAATGTGTGTCTCTGTGTGTTCAGTGGTGTGCCTATATATATATGAATGTTACTTTTAAAGACTTGCAGCTGTTGGAAGGAAGCTCTTGAGCAATTCTGTAATTATAGTATAGTTTATAGCCTTAATGAATTCATGCAGTTTTATTTTTCTTTCTTTTAAAAAAATCCATGTAAGAGTATGAATAAGTGAACTATTATGCCAACTTATTGATTTAAAATTTCTTGAAGCTTATATAAGCTTACATTCATAGATATGGAAAATAACTTTAAATAAGTCAGGAAATATAGCTTTTATGATCCCTAAGAGAACGCCCACAGCAGCTGCTAATGGTAGTAGGACAGAATACGTGTTATTACTCTGAGGCTAAGAGTTCACAATCTGTTTAGAGAATTGTGCCATGCCTAGGATTTTAAAGCTCTTTATTTTGCTTGTGTATATTTTAGGGTTTTGTGACTCTTAGATTTACCCAGTATAATTTTTATTTAGTAAAACTGATTCTACACAGTAATATAAAATCTCTGGCCTCTAGGGGAGCACCAGCAAGTCTACAATATTGGCTGTCAGTACAGCAAGAATGTAAAGTTTTTTAAAAAACCATTAAAGTGATTTATACAATTCAATACAGCGCTTGAAACTTTAAATGGATAGAAAGAATTGCTACCGAGACTGTGTTATCAAGTAAGATTAACATTTAATTTACTTGAAAAATTAATATTCCTGGTTTTGAAGAGCTGAGTCCATACTAAGGGTAGTACTTCATATTTGTGGTTATTCATGTATTTATATTTTATTTTTATTGGAAATATTTTTTCATACAATATATTTCAGTTATGTTTTCCCCTCTGTCTACTTTTCCCAATTTCCCCATCTTACCTTCCATACAGATCTACCCTCTTCCTGTCTTTCCTTATAAAACAAATAGACATCTAAGGTGTAATGAGTTAATATAATAAGATTTTTTAAAAGTAACTACAATCAGAGTAGGACAAAGCAAACAAACAGAAGCACAAGTGCCAAAGAAAAAGATAAAGAGCAACAGATATACTCACAGCAGTATCAACACCATATGAGCTCACAGAGACTAAAGCAGCATGTTAGGGCTTACACAGGTCTGCACAGGATGGGGTCTTAGAGGTAAACAAAAGAAACAGACACATACTCCCATCCCTAACTCAGATGTTATTAACAATTGATAATCATGTACAAATGGAGATTTAGTTTTCTACAAGGGGTCTCACTAGGGAAACAAATTAATCTTAAGGGTCGGCCACATGCCCAGCAGAAGACAGACAACAGAAAGTGAACTCAATAGCATCTTTGGAGGTTCCTTGTCTGATAATGTCATGTTAGGACTCTGTCTCTCTGTCTCTGTCTCTCTGTATGTCTGTCTCTCTGTCTCTCTCTCTCCCCCCTTTCTCCCTTTCCTTTACCCCTCTCTCCTTTCTTCCTACCTTTCTCTCTCTCCCCTTCCTTTTTTATCTTTCTTAATTATTTATTGTCATAAATAAAAGGTTGAGGCAGAAATCCCAGGGCCTGCATATGTGTGTGCAACAAGTCATAATATATATATATATATGCTTCCAGTTCGATTCGAGTTTTTATGGGATTCCTAAGTATGCAAATCACTGGGTCTTTATTTCTTGTGTCTTCTCCTGGGCTCTTTTCCCTATGTTTGATTTATCCAATTCTGATGTGTTAGTTTTTGATTTATCATAGTATAACATAATCACATTTATCATATTATTTTTTATTTATATTATATTAACTTCAAAGCCTGTGTTTTGCTAATGAGAGACAAAAAGGGAGTAGATTTAGATGAAAGAAGTGGGGGAAAATTGGGAGAAGTGGTTGGAGGGGAAACTATGATCAGGATACAGTATGTGAGAATAAGTTCTATTTTTGATAAAAGGGAAAATCTTTCATAAAAATATAAAGAACAAAGTTAGAGATGTATTTATATTTTGGAAAAATAAAAGTCAGGTACCTACCTTTATATGTGACTGGCTATTTCTCTCTTACCACTCTCAATTTCTTTCTTTTTTGGTTTGTTTTTTGGTTTTGTTTTGTCTGTACATTTAGATATTTGATTCTTATATGACATGGGGGTTTTCTTTTCTTGCCCTCTTTATGTGGTGTTGTGTATGCCCTTGCTTCAGTTGTCATCCCTTTCCTTAGGTTAAGGCAAACTTCTATGATTTTTAGTAAAAAATATTATGTCTTTGAATTTCTTCTTTTTATGCTTATTAAAAATCTTGCTATTTGTTTGTTTGTTTTTTATAGTGTCTCATTGTTTTGCAAGTTCAGTTCCTGCTTTTATTTTGCTTTAACACCTTTTGACAAAGTGACCCACTTCTTCCTTGTCTTAGGAACCTGCTGTTCTCTCTTCCACTAGATGCCATTTGTTTACTGATACTGTCCTCTGGTTCTTAGACTTCCAGAATTATTCATTTTAAGTTATCTCCCATTTTTTTAGTCACTTCAAAGGTTCTTCTATGTTCCAGTTTCATATCTTGAATTATTTTCTTTATTTCATTCAACTGGTTGCTTGCTTTTGTGGTACTCAGTCAGGCATCCAAGTTCCTTGAACATACTAGTAATTGCTGTTTTGGAATAATTGTCCTATTCTTGCTGGTTACGTTGCTTTTTTCAGCTACCAATGCAATGGGGTCCTAAGACATTTTTTTTTGTTTGTTTTTGTTTTTTGTTTTGTTTGTTGTTGTTGTTGTTTTTTTTTTCAAGAGAGGGTTTCTCTGTGTAGCTCTGGCTGTCCTGGAACTCATTCTGTAGACCAGGCTGGCCTCGAACTCAGAAATCCGCCTGCCTCTGCCTCCCAAGTGCTGGGATTAAAGGTGTGTGCCACCACTGCCCCTAAGACAATGTTTTGATTATTCATGTTTGAGTTTTTGTCCTTGGACCTAGACACCTGGAGTTAGGGCTTCAGCAGTTTCTTCGGGATGTCTGGTTCCCTTATTATCTCAAGTTGTCCAGTGTGTGAACCAGCTGACTTACGCTTTGTGTTTAGCCTTGGAATATTTGTTGATTTGTAAATGGAATGCTAGAAGTGGGCTTTACTCAGCTAGGAATAGGTGTGCCTGCTGAGCCTAGAAGGAAATGTTTTGTATTGTGATGGCTACTTTTATGTTTACTTGACATAAGTTGGAGACATGGAAGAGGAGTCAGCCTCAATTGAGTAACTGCCTCCATAAGATCAGGAGATAGGCAAGCCTGTAGGCCATTTTCTTATCTAGTGATTGATGGAGAAGGGCCTAGCCTGTTGTGACTAGTACCACCCTTGGGCTGCTAGATGAAAACATGCTGAGCAAGCCAGTAAGTGGCAAACTTCCAAGTCTTCTGCAACAGCTCTGCCTTCAGGTTCCTGTTTTGAGTTTCTGTAGTGACTTCCTTTAATGCTGAACAGGGATGTGAAATCATAAGCCAAATAAACCCTCTCCTCACTAATATGCTTTGGTCATTTTTTAAATCACAGAAATAGTAACTCTAACTAGGGCATACAGGCTTAGAAGATTCCTTTTGCCAATCTTTAGTTTGCAGAGGGCTTGCCAGGCTCTGCAGTTGGCTTTTGAGTTCAGGGCTGGACTCCTCATGCACATGTTTTGCAGGGTAGTGGATGATGGTGTAACTGACAGGCAGGTGATTGCATGAAAAGATCTGTAGAACCTACTTCTGGTCCTTGCTGGACTCCAAATCTCCAAATCTCTGATTCTCACATCAGGTGTCCAGTTCACATGCTACTTCTTTTGTGAAATTTGTTTTGTTTATTGTTTCATTTTGTTTTTAGAAAATGCAAGTAAATTGTGTAAAGTACTATGGCACTGGTACCTGCAATATCCACTTCATATGTACCAAAACCACAATTTTGTTCTCACTAATTGTGTATCTCTCTCCCAATCATACTGCTAGCTCCTTGAAGACTGGAGAGGTACTGCTCCTCTACATTTTTTAGTACCATAGAATAATGTTTCACAGATGCTCAAATATAGTAAATGTACAAAGAAACAAATCCAAGAATTCTAATTCTGTAATGCTGCTCAAAACTTTAAAACAGATTTAAATTAGCTTGTGAAAACACAATAGAGGTATAATTGCATTTATTGAAGAAAAAATAATAAGAAAACTGTAAGTGCTGTACTGTCTCTTAGAGCTAAAATTTCAAGAATATTAGAGAATTGGGGATATACCTATTGTTTTTCAAAGATTTTAAGCAATTGGCATTTCTTATTATAAATGAGGAATTCTCATTTACTGGACTTTGTGCTGTGACCAAGAATCTTTGTATACACTCTACTCAAAAGACTTCTACTCAAAGACTTCTTTGTTAATTATTGTGGGCTCTCTGAAGCAAAACGACATGCAAAAAAATGGTTTTAACATGACAATATTTTCTTGTTTCTTAACATTGATGGGACATCAAAAACAAACAAACAAAAATTACCTAGTAAGCTCAACAAGAGAGACAGAGAAGACAACCCTAAGATACGTTCGAGCAGCATCTTACAATGGCATCCGCAATGCATCATTTGATATTATTGACTGACTAAATTAAAAATTTATAGCAGGTGTGCACACATGATCTTTCATTGCCATCTGTGATCCACCTGCCAAGTTGCAAATTATTTATACAAGATTGCACTGATCAGTCTTATCAGCAGGGCACTTACAAAAGCTTGTCTCTGATTTCACAGAAACATTCTTTAGGGTCTAGTAAAGGGCTAATAGAAATGAGATTATTATGCACTGAATGGGTATTTGTGATAAAGTGTTCACAAATGCGTGCTGCTTGAATAAGATAGTGTAATAGCTGATAAATGACCTAATCTGCACTCTTTTATTGTTTGTCTGTTGTTACTTAAATAGTAGATTTTACTTTTCTGATTGTTGCTAATTTTAATGGCATAATTTAGATCCTGTCTCTTTCTTGAAAAAAAAATGTCTTTATACTCTCCAAAGGAAGAAAGATTAGAACTTGTCCACTGGTTTGTTAAGCCACATATAAACTGTTTTATTTATATGCCTGAAGTGACGTAGCATACGTGGAGAAACTGAGCCTCTCCTGTCCCTGAAGTAGACATGTGACAGCTCCAGAACAGAACCTCTGGCAGCAAGCAGCCTTGCACTTTTATCTAATTCAGATGTTCAAATAGGATCTTTTCATGTGTGCAATCATGTGAAAAAAGTTTGAAAATCACATCACATGTAGTGTGTCTTACAGAAGGAGGAGTCCCAGGAGGAGTTTGCCTAAAGACCTGCAAAGACAAGGAGGAGGAGATCATAGGATAGTGGCCAGAGCCTCAACTTGATGATGTGCCTGATTTTGCATTTTTGTTCTGTTTTACTTGTTAGAAAACATTGGATAAATTACTCAATTTCTCTATGCTTCATTTTTCTTTTCTGAAGATGATAATAGAACCTGGATTCTAATATTTCTAAGACTGAGAAAATGAAGTAAAACAATAGTCAAAAAGCATAGAATATATTTGACATGCACGGAATCCATGAGACTGTTCACTATCGTGATTCATTTGTTTGGTAAAGAGTAAGTTCTATTACATACAAGGACATTTTAATAACATAATATTGCTTGTTAAGGACATTTCTCAACAATACCTAGTTTCCTCTCTGTAAGATGAGTTCATTTTTTTTTCTTATTTGACCATTTACCCATGTTAAGCAATACTTTTTACACTATAATTTTTGATAGCATAGAATAAGGTAGAAGAACACAGTACATCTGAAAATGCAACTGAATTGACACAAACTACTAATTTCATATCTGAAATCCAGAGAAGCATGGTTAAAATGGCTGTTTGAAATATAGACTACATTTGGCTAGCCTTTTGATTCGTAGTTAAAGCTAAGGAGAATTCAATATTTCAATATCTTTATGGGTGATTCCTGAGGAATGGAAACATAAACTGGTAGAGTTTGCAAACCTTGCTACACGTGCTGTTGCGTTTGAAATATACAAAGACTTTTGTTGTTGATCTGTGTTGTCACCAGTTTGTTTCAACCCAATAGGCGTCTGATAACTGTTCCCTCCCTGAAAATTAAGTGAGTACATTAACTAATGTTGAGATCAAGCCATAAATTAATCATGCAATTTATTCACCTCACTACTGCAGTAATTCCCCAATAGCAACTTGGATGTTGCAGAGAGTAAGTTGACTATGGCAATGCATAAAATGGCATTTTAATGGCCTCCAAGAGCTAATGTAGATCTGTAAGTGCCTGACTACATATCAGAGTGGCTTGGATGCTGGGCAGAGCGTGGCTCATTATTCCACTCTGCTGAGCTAAATCATTTGGGCTCCCTTTATTTGCTGTTGGCCTTTGTTTTTCTCTTTCTCTACCACTGCTTAAAGGATATTGATTTAAATAAAAGATACTGTAAACATGGAATTTGTTAGGGAAATGTGACTATGCAAGTATAATTTCAAAGGTCAGAGTTCTCACAATGGATAATTTACATTAATTTGTTCTTGAGGCAAAAATCAGGCCTTGACTAAATAAATGTTTTCTTAAAACCAAATCATGTATTGCTCCTGGTCTTTGTTTTCACAAAGGCTATCAAAGGAGAGAAATTGTATTTACTAGAAATTCTCATAGTTGATCTCAGCTTATTATTGTAAAATAGATTAAACTTCTGATAAAAACTAGAGAGATGAATTTAAATCTGAAAGAATTTGGGTTTCTATATTAAAATTACCCCAAAAGTTTTAAAACCATGAAATAAATAGTTTTAATTTTAGTGACTATTTTATAAACTTTCTTGGAGAATTTAATTTAAATGAAATCTACAGGTAAATTTGAGTTGGTGTGTTTACTCATGTGTAAAACTGGATAGTTTTTTTTTAAAAAAATAGTTATACAGCCCACATAAATAATAATAGATGTCAGTCATTTTTCACAGCAATACTAATATTCTCTTAGGTGTGCTTATTTTGTATATAAATTTCTTTAATACTCATTTACTCATGATATTAATGTACATTTTCTGAAAGTACTTTGCCTGTGTATGAAGATTCATTTACCATTTCAATATTCTAATTAGTCTCTAGGGTCAAAAAGTGAAAATGAATTAAACTCTTGAAAGTTAATGATAAAATTCTATTGCCTGTCCTGTGACAAGCAAATAAGACAACTTTGCTTATACTCATTTATTTTTGCCAGATACAACTTGTTCTACGTCTAACTTTACTTTAGATAAAGTGTGAAATATGTTTAAAAATTGTTGGAAAGTTTTTCAGTAATAATTGAGAACATACTTTTTTTGCAGGAACTTAAAAATGCTGGCAAACAAAATGTTCTGTTTCATCTTTATGAGAAAGCTTTGAAGGACACTACAAAATTGTTGCAGTTGTAGTTGAATATTGTAGTTTAGAGAAGTTACGCAATACTAAAAATCACAGAGCAATCAGATCACAGAATGAGAATGAGAACCAGGATGAGGATGTTACCATCAGGGCACTTCAATAAAGTTTTAGCCGGCTCATGCCTATAATCCCAGCACTTGGGAGGCAGAGGTAAGCGGATTTCTGAGTTTGAGGCCAGCCTGGTCTACAGAGTGAGTTCCAGGACAGCCAGGGCTACACAGAGAAAACCTGTCTCGAAAAACAAAAAACAAAAAACAAAAAACAAAAAACAAAAAACAAAAAAAAAAAAGTTTTAATCATTGAATTGACTTGTATCTCACAATACATATTATTTTAAACAGAATAGAAAATTTCTTGATATGAGCTCAATAATTGGTGGCTATATGTAAACTTTATTATTGTTTGTTTGTTCTTCAAAAAAGGTCATCATAGAAATACAGAATCCAAAACAAATATAAAAATTACTGAGTTTTTATTTGTCTTGGTAGGTAGAATTCTAGACTTACTCCTGAATTAGTTTATTGCTGTTTATGTCTTTAATAGTATACATTTTGTCATTCTCAAATTTTGATTTTGAGTTGATCTTTCTCTATAAAATCTTCTAGAATCAAACATATTTAACAGAAGTATATTTTCAATAATCGGATGCAGGCATGGCATACAGAATCAACTTCATATCATACACGGGTCACTTGTTTGGTATTCCATGCTGATAAGATCTCCGTAAGCATTTAGTACCTACCTAGTTAACAAACCTCACTTTTAGTCACATGACGTATTTCCCATTCCCCCATTTACATTACACCATCTTGCTTCTTCTTTTGGTTGACTCCAAATTCATTTCCCCCTATAAAACTCTTATAATATAGAACATGCATATAATTTATGTCACTGTACAGATTAAAGTTTGTTTCTGCCTCCACATGTTTCTATAATCCTCAGTAATGTTTCTCAGGAGGAATATTCCCGAACCCAGATGATTCATATTAATTGTTTCTCTGTGTTTTCTACATTATCTATAGTAACTTTCAATGAATGTGAGCACAACCCTTTCTTGTTTCTTTGTGGGGGGTCATTATATTTTCTTTATAAATTCCCAGAACACAGAATATAGATACAGAATTGAGTTTAGTAAATTTGGTGCATGTGATATTTTCAAGTAAAATATTCCATCTTAAAATTAAAGTTCAGGTCATGAAGGATAAATAAGTTAAACAAAATACTGTTGGTTCTGGCAATTCTTAAATTGTTATGTCTTGATTTGGGGACACACACACTATATATTGTGTGTGTGTGCTTCTCTGTATATGTATTTTTATGAGTACATGAAAATGACATGCAGAGAATAGAAGAACTGGAGTTACATGTTTTGGAGTGCTGGCCAACATTGGTGCTTGTGGGACTTGTGGGAGATCAGAGACTGATCCTAACTGCTGATCCTTCTCCCCAACTACCAAACTTTAAGTGTTTATTATGACATTATTCTACCAATATATACTATACAACCAAAGGCTAAAAATGAATATCTTTAAAAACCATAAATGACTGATTTATTTAGAGGTATGTGTGTTAGTGCATATATGTTCAAATACATATTATATATAAATGTGCTATAAAATATATATGCACACAATCACATAAAAATAATTTTATATTATTTTAGACAAACATGATTATATATTGTATAATATAATGTATATAATTCAGTCTAATAATTCTCTTAATGTATAGAAAGTAGTCAATTTTTGTTTTTCTCTATTATATTACTAAGATCTCCATTTTCTATTTTTCTGTGCAGTTGATATTTTCAATGGAATAATTTTGTGCTGTACTATGTTTTCAAATATTTTAACCAGATGGTATATGTATTGAATGTTTATGATATTAGGTAGTTTCTCCATTTTAGAGACAGAACCTGAAAAATATGTATTCCCCTCTTTCAACATATCTAGTGTTTCTTTAAATTTTTTCTCAGTTCTTTTTAAAAATTTATTATTACTATTATTATTGTTATTATTGTTATTATTATTATTACTTTTTTTGGTAATGCTGCAGAATACACCTGTGAAACAAATATTCTATTTACTATGAGGTCCCTTTTATTTCCTTACACTGAGCATTTTATTTAAATATAAAATATAAAAATATTTATATATTTATATATAAAATTTTACATATTATATATATTTATAAATTTCCTCTATATAAACTCTTATGTATAAATAATTAAATATATAAAATAATTATATTTGTTTAAATTTAAAGTATTTAATTTTATCTCTTGTTATTTAGACACTATATATGCTAGAGCACAGAACTGCATAGACTAATCAATTTCTGTAGCCCATTAAGTATATATTACTTATTTTATCTAATGTGTTGTTTTACAAATAAATAATTTAAATGATTTGGCAATACATTGATAGGAGTTTTAAAAGATTTAGTGTTTTTCCCCACTCAGAATTTTCCACAAAATTTTAATGAGGAAAAATTATTTGTTACTTGGAATTTGTTTCGTTTTAAAATTTTTATAACTCTTTGCGTAGCCATAGGTAACCTCTGTGGTATAATGGTTTATAAATACATTTGAATTAGTTCAGTGGTAATTAGTGACACTTGAGTGAAGGACCATATTTTAAGGCCATGGATATTTAGCCTAGTGAATGATACTTGGCTCTACAAGAGTCTGCTGAGGGTTGTTATGAATAATAATGAAGCAAGCACATATAATTTCATCTGTGGTGAATGCCCCAAGGCAGTGTAGCCTTGCAACTGCAAGCTGCCCTACTTCCATTGCCTAAGTGACACCCCAGAATACCCTCTGCAGTAGAATGGAGCTGCAATCAGCATGCTGCTCAAGGACCATTACCTTTTGTACACCATTCTCATTGCTCCTTTCATTTGGAGTTCCACTGAGAATAAACTGTATTCATTCTATAGCTGTAATTCATCTGTTTTTGATGATTGTTACCAGTAATTACAAAACAACCAATGTGTGACATTTCGAACAATTTAGATATTGTCTAGCTGAACTGTGATTCTTATTTTTGTAGAACTTCTGTAACACAACATGACTTGCAAAGCTTCCTGCCTTGTTTTGTTAGGACCAAGGAGAGATAATCCTTAAAACTCCCTTTGTTAGAGGCAAGCTGTGCATGCTCTTCCTAAGCGGGCATCACTTCCATCTTTGTTTATATGTCTTTGCTATTTTGTGTTCTTTCATGCATGTAATAACCTCTGACATTATGATATTTAATTATTCATTGCTTTTTGTCTCCCCAGTGGGATGTAAACTTGGTGAGAATAAGAATTTGTTTATTTGGCCACCATTGAATTTTTAGGGTTAGAATTCTGTCTGCCGCATTTTGCTGGATGAATGATTTGGGTGTGAATTACGAGGACCTTGCTTTCACTTTTACATATACATAGATATTCTCTTGTATTTATCTTAGGATGAATCCATGTTATATATTTAATTTATGTATTATTATATCTATTCTAATTTGATAATTTCAATATAGAATTCTACAGCATGAATCTCAGGATAATTCAATTCTGTTAGGTATTAAATAGCTGAAGATGAATAAAATAGAATATCTGTCCACTTAGATTTCCAATTGTACATTTATATCAATCTAATTTTATGAGGAAATGTTTTAAAGCTATAATTGCAGACAGGCCTCCTCTGACTTTACAGAGCATAAGAGTAATGAAAGACCCCTGATGCAAATCATAGATTAAGTAAAGTATTTTCAGATATTAGTGGGCACAAATGCATGTACACACACATACACACACACACAAACACACACACACACACACACACACACACACCACCACCACCACCACCACCTACCCTACATACTATTGTAGTGATAAAAAATATGAAAACTAATGAAATTACAACCATGACCATCTGTTATTGAACACTTGGCAATTATGATATTTCTGATCAATGTACTTTTTCCTATTTTTGTTAATGATATCTACATTTTGTTTTGGGATCTCATTTTTTTTTTGTCTCCATGTTTTCAAATTCATGTGGTAAGGTAGACAGATAAAAAGATTCCAGCTGAGGAAGACAAGACTCCAGGTAATCCAAATGGGGCAAACCACTTCTCTGGATATGATAATGCCTTCAGAATGACTCAAATATGTGATCCACATGAAATAGTGTGACTCTTTGTCAGGAAGGCATATTTGCGACTTCTACTTTGATTCACACTTAAAAGGAAAAGGTGCCAAAGTTGCTGTACCCATTGTGCTGTGTACCTTTAAGCCTGTTAGTATCTGGAGTTAGAGAAAAAGGGCTGTGTTGGAAACCTGGCATGAAGGAGTGGAAGAGTTTGGACACAATTTCCTAAACTTCTATATAACCACATCCACGAAGAGCTCATTTTTATTGTCTTTGAGTGCTTAACTAATTTATTTATTTACCTTACAGTCTGATCACAGACCCCTGTCCTCCCAGCCCCTGAACCCTCCTTCCTCTTCTCCTCTGAGAAGGGGAAACTCCCTCACCTTGGTACCAACCTACCCTGGCACATCAAGTCACTACAGGACTAGGGACATCCTCTCCCACTGAAGCCAGAAAGAGGAACAGGATCCACAGGAAGTCAGGGCTAGTCTCTGCTCCAGTTGTTGGGGGTTGTCCTGTGTTCTTAGTGGACAGGCACTTTTGGAAAATCAAACTTTTCCCTAATAGAGTATAGACAAATTTATGCCCCTGGAAAAGACAAAACATATTTATGAGTGAGAATACTTTTTCCCCTGGGCCTCTTTCATTTTCTCTGAGTCTAACATGAGGGACATCACTAAATTTGTGACATCTTTCCTGTCCTTTCCTCATCACCATAACTTAAGAGCTAGGCTGACCTTGTTCCTTCCAGACACATGCACTTCATAGATTGAGCTCCTTCTGCACAGCTTGGTATCACTGCCAGACATCTGCTTTAGAGAAATTCGTAGACTTGTGAGAATTGGTACACATACAATTTCAGGGATGGGAATATGAGCAGTATGTATAGAACCGTATCAAAGTCTCAGTTCTCAGTTCCTGCTGAATCAGCTGCTGTTTTCCTCTACTTGAGTAGCAAGTAGAGAAAGGCATCTGGGCAGACATTAAGACAAGGAACATCTGTTCTCATCCTGGAATTTTCAGTTTCTTCCTGGGATTCAAGACTGGAACTCTAGTTCTTAGCAGAGTAAATGAGGGAGCTCTGTATTTGTGTGGTATGCTCCAGTGGAAGTACCTCATCTCTGAGTCCTGTGTCCTTTCTCTCTCCTTGAAAGGAGGAGCAAGAATTCTACTGCCTGTGGAACAAGGTTCCTTGTGGCAAGTCTTTGGTATGCCTATGTTATTTTAAGAATTCCTTGTGATACATGTTTGATGGTAATGTTATGTAAGTTCAGAGAACTGAGGAATGGTGATATGCTTAGGATTAAATATGCCGACCCCATGTCCTTATCAATGTGTGGAATTATTGTGAAACCTAGAATTTTAGATTTCCTCCAAGTATTTGGAATAAGTATTTTCAAAGAATATCTAATGGCTTCTATTAGAGAACAAACTCGTGTTTTATTTCTCTTTTCATGTAAACTAGGAAATCAATGTGCATTGTTATTTTAAAAATTCTCAGCCTTCTTATGAATAATTCATAAGATGTCAGACATTATCAAAGGTCCAAATAATAGCCTGTTTGTTCGCCTACACAGATGTATTATTCTTTAAGATGATTCAACACGGTCGGCTGAGTGAGTCAACCCTATTAGTGTCTGCTTTTGGGTAGCAAGTAAATGGACATTTGAGTCTAGTAAAGGACAACAGTAACCTTCACACAGAGACTGACAATACTAGATGCTGTATTTACCTTCTATAGGTGTGAACTGGGGGTCAGCTCAGTAAATGCCTTTCTAAGTGAAGAGAAAAATTTAGACAACAGAAACATTGTTGAACTCTAACTTATACTATACTCCTCAAGTTTAAATTTAAATTCCATAAATATATTGCCATATATGTGCAATATTAAAATCATTATCTAACACTTGGGTACGCCGTTACTATTAGATCTCAGGGCATTTACAACAGATATGTGCTAGTTAAAGTGTTTTGTAATACCAATGTTTCTATTAGGATAAAATAAGATTTCTTTTGAAATGGCTTTTGCAGAACAGAGTTATATGAATTATTTAATGTTGCATGCTTTCTTTGCAGTAGAAAAAACCTATAGATAGCAATACTCAGTCTTCCTTACTTGTTATTTGAATGAATATTGTGTCTATTTTTCTCCTATGTAATTTGAGACTTTTTTGAAATTTACAACTTGTTGGAAGATTGTGTGCGATCATTTATTTAATCTATAACAATGGGTACCCACTATGAACCAGCTACCAAGCTACCATTCTCCAATAGATCCATACTAGCCATCACATACTGTGTCTTCTAATGACAAGGAGTAGGCTGATTCAAGGCTTTCCATAAGTGTGTAAGAAAGAATGTAGATCTGTCTCTAAAACTACTAATATGCTTGGTAGAGCAATAAGGTCCTGAGGCCAGGGCCTTGGGAGGTTCTGGCTTTGAGATGCACAGGGCTGTAGCATCAGTCCCATCACAGCTGTGTGCACAGTCTGTAACGTTGTTGACATAGCCTGTTCCCTTTGTGGAATTTTGGTGGGCTAGCGTTCCACTGTCTTTGTCCCATTTTATTATAGTTTCTGCTGAATTACCTCACTTATTACATGTAAATAGTATCTAAGGTGCTGTATTTTTTAATAAGCTTGCTTGGAATACAGTATAGATTTGTTGAAGAGCTCTTGACACAAACTTTTCTATCTTCCTATCTTAACCAGATGCTGGCACTGGTTACTGAAGAATGACCTGCAGGCACAGCTCATCTACAGAATCAGTATGTATTATAGGCATATGGATAGGGACATGTGTAGGAACATAGATATAAGTAAGCGTATATTTCTATTTTAAATGTAAAGCATTTATTTTATGAGCTAAACTATTCAGTGTGATGATCTGAGTCTTAACAGCACTTTAATGGAGTCTTAAATTAATCAACTCCTTTTCTCTACGGGATTTGTGTACTTTAGAGACTATACCCATAAGTTTCTGTGATAGTAATATACTCTAATCAATTCTGTTAAATGACACAGAAAAGCCTTTACTATTTCACAAGTAACTTACTTCCAACAATGCAATGAGTAGGCATTCTAGCCATAGCCATACTCAGGTTACAATGCCTGATGTGGCTCCAGATGTTTAAGGTCTTCGTTAAGAAAATTAATCCAAGGTCAAACACAGAAAATTAGTTTCCAATGGAAAACAGGTTTAAAATAAACAATTATAATTATATTAAGAACCATAGATACTATTAAGAACCTGATGTTCAAAATTTGGGCTAACTTCTGAAACTGTTGTTGTCCTTCAACTTCAGGGTCCTACTCTGTGTCCCTCTCTGTGACCTCCAGTTTTGGTTATTGTTGTTGGTTTTTTGGGGGGGCAATAATTTTGAAATGTCACTTTCTTCAGAAACATGGAATTTGGCTGTGAAGTATATGTAATTTACTGAAATATTTCATTTGTGATTTTAAAATGTTTCAATCTCGTAGTTATTGGTAATATCACATATATTTTCAAGATTTCTGTCAAGCCAGAGGAAATGTCTATTATGTATTTTTCCATGTGTGAGTTTCACAATTTGAGAGAATTTCATCTGTTTCAATCCATTTGAAGCCTCTGTAGCAGGCATTATAAGTTCAGGTGTTAGTTGGGCTTCTGTCTCAAAACACGACATTAAAGTGGATTAATTGTCATATCTTAATACATTGTTTTAAAAAATCCATTGTATTTCCCTGATGACTAAGGATGTTGAACATTTCTTTAGGTGCTTCTGAGCCATTTGGTATTCGTTAGTTGAGAATTCTTTGCTTAGCTCTGTATCCCATTTTTTTTTTTTAAGACAGGGTTTTTCTGTATAGCCCTGGTTGTCCTAGAACTCACTCTGTACACCAGGCTGGCCTCGAACTCAGAAATCTGCCTGCTTCTGCCTGCCAAGTGCTGGGACTAAAGGTGTGCGCCATCATGTACCCCATTTTTTAATAGGGTTATTTGTTTCTCTGGAGTCTAACTTCTTGAGTTCTTTGTATATATTGGATATTAGCCCTCTATCAGATATAGGATTGGTGAATGCCAGGACCAGTAAGCATGAGAGGGTGGGGTGGTGAACAGGGGGAGAGGGTAAGAAACAGGGGTGTGTTTTAGTTTTGGGGTTATTTTATTTTATTTTATTTTTATTTTTTATTTTTTGGAGGGGAACCTGGGAAAGGAGATATTGTAAATAAGGAAAACATCTAATGAAAAAAAAGAATTTACTAAAAGCAAAAAAAAAAAAAAAAAAAAAAAAATCCATTGTTATACCACATTGGCTACCAATGACACAACAATAGATAGTAATTACTGAACTATGCAATGTATCTCATTAAACCCCAACAAATTATGCCCTCGATTAACATATGTGAATGAATGGATTCCTCATATTCTCATGACTTTTCCAATGATAATCTTCCTTCAGTGATGCCAGAGAGCTGAGTCTGGAATGGAAGAGTTAAGCAATTTTTGAAAAAAATTTCTGAATGCATGTACGAAAACTACAAATGTCTATGAGAAGAACACACAGGTAGGAATCCACACTTCCAGCATCAGTTGAGGGCTATAGAAGAGCCCATGCAGATAAAACCCAACATAGGTCTTTACTGTCTTCTGGTAGACTTTCCTCTGTGTTACAATCAGCATTTTCTTATAAAGCAAAAAATATGCTAAATGTTGTTAATAAATAAGCTAGTTAATAAATAAATTAAAAAGCTAGTTGCATTTTCATAATATATTTATTTCCAATATTATCTGTATTAGCTGATTCATCCACCAATTGCTTCTTAATTTGTTCATGCAGTTAACCAACAAATGTCACTTAAGAAAGACAACTGCCTTAAGCTATGCAGATGACAGTGATATTGAAACCTTGCCCTGTCCTGCCAAGAAATATGGATGAATTTTTAACACATAGGACGTGGTTAGTAAACTAATGCTGTTTTTTTCTAAGTTATTAGATTTATTTATTTATTCATTTAATGTATGTGAATATTTTGCCTGCCTACATGTTTGCACGTGCAACATGTGTGTGTAGTTCCTGCTAAAGGCAGAAGAGGGTATTGGATTTGCAGGACCAGGTGTTACAGATGACTCTGAGCCAGCGAATGGGTGCGTGGAATCAAAGTTGTGTCCTCTGCAGGAGCAGCAAGTGCTTGGAACAGCTGGGCCAACCCTTCAGACCCTGTACTAATATTTTTCCCTTTGGAATTACTGTCATTTACCCAATGCTTTACTATGAGATACAGAAAAAAAATCTGCTTTCTCAAATATCTTAAATGGTCTTTTCTCAAAACAACAATCGATCACTTCTAGTATTCTCTACTATTCTTAATTTTTCAAGTGGCTGTACCACATCTCACTAGCAGTACGCAAATTCCAGTGCTTGTCTTTCTTTCTGCTCCATGTAGCTTTATAATTAAATGTTTATAGCTATGTCCTACGGCAGAGACTGATGCAGGACAAAAGATATTTGAACATTGCCAACGGTCCTGAAACGCTGTCTCATTACTAGATACATGGGACAATCAAAGCGCCACATTTCCTTGTATTTTTCCCCTAGCTTTCTCTGTGTGTTGAAGACATTTTCCTTTCATATCCATTTAGACACAGTGGTAATCATCCCATGCTTTCTCCTGTATCAGTTGGTGAAACAGGCTCTGGCTGATAAAGCACTGTGATTCCTATGAAGTAGCACTCTAACATTGATAGAGCTTCAATCATTTAAAAAAAGCCATTCCTGTGAGGGACTATTTTTTAAAAGGATTTCAATAGAACAGTATTGGTTTATAAATGTGTGTATATTCTTGTTTATCCCAAAGAGTAATCTTTTAGTTAAAGGATTAGGCTGTTCACCGTTGAAACTAATGATTTAGTACTAAAAAAAAAAAAAAAAAAAAATCATCCCTCTGAATGCAGTGGACTTGGCATAAACCTTGAAAGAGCCAAAGAGCTTATGATCTGTCCACTAGTTAATGAAGGTGGAGTAAATACAGGAGTCTCCCATTAAAGAAAACCTTGAAACCTTGGGGGGGGGGGATTTCTTCTACTTTCTGTGGAAAGTGGAGGAAGTGCTGACTGAATGGCCATCTCTGAGTGAAAGTGTGCAGCTGACATGGGCATGTCTGTGCCAAGGACTCCATTGCCTCAGCCCCGTGGGAGTGGCAAAGCCTTCTCCTTGTGAGACTCATAGAGATGGTAAACCCTCCTCAGCAGCCTGAATATAAACGTTAACAGTGTTTTCAGAAAATGTGCATATTAGCTGCCCTTCCCTCCCTGATATTTGTAGCCTGAAGACTCTTCCTGTACAGAAACTGCTCATGTTAAGAATGTCTAAACCAATTTCCTTGCCTCATCTCTATGCAATAAAACCAGGTGTCTGTCTGTGCTTGGCATTACTCTGCCCTCCCTCCCACAGCCTCTAGTCAGTTCAGTCCCTGAAACCCTGCTGAATGTGGCCAACTCCCTAGTTTACTTCTTAACAATGCTTCTTCTTAGGCCGTTGTTGCGTTTATGATAAAATGATCCACGAATGGAGTTTCAGAAAAGTAACTTGAAACAGGAAGTTTGTAAAGGTTACCCATGAATAATGTGATCTCATCGAATGCTGGGGTTTTAAAGATTTTGTGACAGAAATGGCTAAAACCCATTCCTATGTAGTATCCTTGAATAATACTCTGGAAACCAACACATTTATAAACACTCATTAAGGCTCTCTAAGGTCAAAGCCAAGCCTCTAGTTTTTCTAGTGTGTGTATTCTTTCCCCCTTCAGATTTCTCCAGCATGCTTCAATAAAATATTTTGTGGGCACTTATCCATTCAACATAACTTTTCATTGTTTCTAAAACTGTCATGACAAGGCACTGAGAATTTAGAGGGAAGCAAAGAGCTGCAGTCCCTGACCTCAACTGTCTAGAAAATACTAAGTATGAAAATATGTGTGAGGATAGGTGCAGTGGGATGATGTTCCCACACAGCAGAGCACAGCCGAAGTTATCATTAAAGAAAAAGAAATGCAGCGTTAGTCAACTTTTACAGTGACATTTTTAAAGTAACCCTGCACATTAGCAAATACAGTACATACTTCTTAGAGAAACATGTCCTCTGAGATTAGATCTTGGCAGTATCGAATAACAAGAAATGAACACTTGAAGAAAGGAGTACATGAAACAGACTCCTTCTAGATAAACAAAGATTTTCAGAGCCAGGCTCCCACTTTTAACTCATTGATTTACAAGAGCAAATCCTCAGCTATGAGATAATGTATAATGTATTTTACTTCCATTATGAACATTTTAGAAATCTTCAGATCTAGCTTCTAAGCACTCTGCTATCCAAAGAGGAACAATGAGACATTTCAAAGATTAATTCAGTTACTGCATGTGGCAGTAGAAATGTATATAATGTTTGAAGAATTTAGAATGAGGCTAGATCAAACTAAAAAGTACCTTATATATAGAATAGCAATCCTCATTATTTTTACACCATAAACACATCGAGAATTTATTGTAATAAAGATTCTCTTATTCTCTTGGGGAAATATATATCTATATCTAATTTATATCTGTGTCTATTCCTATATCTTTACCCATATCATCTCTCTCTCTCTCTCTCTCTCTCTCTCTCTCTCTCTATCTGTATCTATCTATCTATCTATCTATCTATCTATCTATCTATCTACCTATCTATCTATCTATATCACCCATAACTATATCTAATCTATATTTATCACTATCTCTATTTCCTATATCTTTGCCATTTATCATCTATCTCAGTATCTATGTATAGGAGGTATTCTGAGGTGCGAGTACTAATGGCTTCTAATTTAGCCCCAAATATGCACTTCTTGGTGCTTGTACCTTCATGTAATTTTGATTATCATTACATTATTTGGCATTTTAGTTATTACATGTGATATATATATATATACATATATATATAAAAGATATATATGTATATATATATATATCACAGTATACACACACATATATTTCTTTGAATCTCTAAATCAAGCATCTCACTTAAAAATATTTAGTTCATCTTTCATCAGTGATCCACATGCCACATGAGGATACTTTTGTTCATGGTGAATATTGATGTCATCTGAAGTGAGATCACTAATGGCTTCTAATATGGCCCCACATAACCACCTCTTGGTGTTTGTGCCCTCTTGTAATTTTGATTTTTATACTGTCATTTGGCATCTTTTGTTATTTTGTGTTTTTGTTTTGGAGAAAGTGTCTTGTGACCTAGGTCATCATAGAACTCAATATGAGACAAAGCATGAACCAACAGTTTTCCTGTCTCTACCTCCTAAGGTTGGGCTTACAATTGCATACTACCCTGCCTGTCTCGTGGCTTACATTTAATGGTGATACACAAGTAAATTGTTGTGGTATAGTTACAAACTAATCCATCCATTCTAACATGAACTTGCCCCTTGGTTCGTCTCACTCTTTGCTGATGGAGCACAATCAGCACTCTGACTGATGGAGTCAATAGCTAAGCTCTTAACAGTCTTATGAAGAATACCACACAGTCAATAATAACTCAGAGAAATCGTCAAGAAACAGCTACAAAAGGAGGATCACTTGCTAGTAACCAGCAGCTAGAGGAATGATCTAGAAAACAGTCTTCTTTAACAGAATTTTCAAGAAAATCATAGCTTCTACCTTGAATTAGCCTGTTCAGACTCTAAGTAGAGCACCAACTTCAACTACTCCTAGACTATTTGTTCACAAAAACTGTGAGACAATAAGTACTATTTTAAGCAACTAAACTTCAGGATAATTCATTATATACTAGTATGTAGCAGATATATAAAATCCAGGATGAAAAATAAGACAGGAATTCAATTTAGAACATCACCATAGAGAGCCTTGAATATTAGGTAAAGAAGTAGGAAGACTAATGTCCCGTCCCTCAAGGTGTCCATTTTCTAGATCCTGAAACCAAAGAACATGACAGGCTATATGGAAAGAAGAAATAAAAATTATTCATAGGCTTTATATTGCTAATGTACCAACTGTAAAGTATAATGTTTAGCTCAGATACTTATATAGGAGTGATTGGCAATTTTCTTTCAAGAAAAACACAGGAGAATTAGATGAGAAAATGAATAAGTTTTAATAATGAAAGCGTAAGGTAGAATACTGTGATTGGTAGCTTTGAATATGGACAGGAACCATGACCCATGTAACATGAGCAGTTATAAGACATGCTAAAAGACCAAGGATCTGTCTCTCCCGTAGAATCGCAAGAAAGAATATATCTTATTTTAACCTTATTTTAGCTCAGTGAATGTCATTTGCACTTTTCATGTTCAGAATTGTAAGACTGTAGATTGGTCTTATTTTAAGATTAAAAGTTATTCTTTGCTTTGTTATACTTGTTTTTAATTTTTGAATCATGCACTTTACTTCCATATAGCACTCCTAAGTAGGAACTCTTCCTTCTTCAGTAGCATAGCTAATGAAGTAGGCTACAAGTTGACTGGATCAAAGATTTCAAACTCTTTCTTTTAAAATGTTAAAAATTAAAAAGAACTAATCACATGTCACATTTCTGCATAGAAAAAAAATGACTAGTGATATTTTAATTGGTAATTAGTTAGGACACTAAACTATCAATATAGCAGTAATATTTTCAAATTACCCAGCATCTAGTGTTAAAACGAGTCTTTAGAAAATGCTGTACAGATCCAATTATATGGACTGTAAAATAAAAACAGAAAAAGGAGGAAATAATGAACAGGGAGTCAAAATAAACAAAAGTACTGCCACAGAGATTAGTATATTTCTATAACAAGTTGGCCAACATCCCCAATTATTTCAGAAAGGGTGGCCTTAGAATCCCAAGAGTGGTTCAAAGTGCAGAAAGTTGGCAACTGAAAGTGGCACCTTATCTCAAGAATAGGCAGTTTGACATGCTGGAGCTCAAAGATACCACTTCAAAATAACTATTGTAGAAATTTGCCATTATACTTCTCTGACTACTTTGTTGGGCATCAGTCCTAATTACCTAATATTAAAGTCTGTCCTTTGTCTTCTATTACTTTCATTTTATTTACTTACTACAGCCATTTTTTCATAAACTGTAACAATTATCTTAAAAATTCTACTTATAAAAAGGTCAGTCTTGACATCATTAAATAAATATCTTTACAATGTTATAATTACAGGATACATGACATTTTACTCTGTAGGTCATTATACCTGTACTTTGACCTTAGAATTTCTAGTTTTAAACATAGCAATACTCTAAAATAATTGAATACAGAAAAGAAAACCGAGAAGTAGAAGAAAGGTTATGTTGAGCCATGAATAAAGTATTTCTTTCTGTTCCTTTCTTATTTTATTTTTCATATGGTAATTATTTAATTCAACAAATACCTAAAAATAAAATATGATTGATTCTAATATTTAAATTATATATGTAGTTTTTTTTTTATTTGAGAAATAATGAAAGCAAGAATAAGTAAAATGAGATTATCCAATAAACTCAAAGAAGCAAAACTGTAAGATATATGGAAGGTCCACAAGATAACTTTTAGATTGGGCCACCAATGGAAGCATCTGAGATTTCTTCAAGTACATGCTTGTTTAAATGGTGAGTGGATGTCTGTATACAGATTTTTATATACAAATATGCATAGATATGAAATTATTTGCCTGTCTGAACTATATAATTTTACACACCTAAATAGTTCTGTACTATAGTTCTCTAAAGAGACACAATCAATGGATGAGTACATATTAAAAGTGGATTCACTGGATTGGCTTACATGAGATAGTCTTGGTTGTAAAATAGTGGTTCTTTTCACATTGGAGATGCACAGAACTTGTAGCTATTGAGTCCATGAGGCTGACTGGTTCTGTACTTCTAACCTGGTTCTGAAAGCTTTAGTCAATGTTGGAAGATTATAGGAGCTGAATTCTGGTGTGTTACGGAAGGAGCAGCAACAGCACCACCACCCACAGCAGCAACTGAGTAGATGAACCCATGAATAGAATAGGTGAACTACCCGCAAAATGTGATGGAGAGCGTCTCCTCTAGAAATTATTCATCCCTGGGTTTGCCAGTGAAAGGTTTCACCCACATTTATAAGTGGCTCTTCCTAATTCAGTTAGTGTAATTATCAAACCAATCAACCAATTGACCAAACAAACAAACAAAAAACACCACCATAAGCAACAAACAAAACAAAACCCCCCAAACCAAACCAAACCAAACCAAACCAAACCAACCAAACCAAACCAAACCAAACCAAAACAAACCAAACCAAACCAAAACAAAAACCCATGACAAGTTCAGAGAGAAATCTACTGTAGATAATCCTTCAAGATGTGCCCACAGAAGCTTGCCGCACTTGTGATACTAGAGCCAATCAAGATGACAACCAATACTGACCTTCATAACTGCTTAGATGTAAAAACAAATGGCTTACAGTTGCAATATAAAACAACATCAAATTTCATCTTATATAATTTGTATTATTTGATTGAATTTTGTAATTATATTAATTTTTATTATGGATACTTTATCTATACAGTGTGCTTTTGTGCACCTGTTTACATGTTTATTTATCCAGGAGCGTAAATACATATGTAGTCATTAAACCTTATGGGTGCTGATGCCAAAGACGATGTTTCAGTTATCTCGGCTGTGTGACTTTGGACAATATATTTTAACTTCCCTTGTTGATTTACTAGTTCCAAATAATCCTGTCAAGCTTTCTTATGAAATATGAGTAGAAAAGGATATAAAAATCTCTCATTTTCTTTCTCCTACCTTAACTTCCATTTCACATAGTTTTTTTTCCTTCTTAATGATTTGACTTATTTCTAAATTCACAAATTTCCTTGTTGTAATGCTTTGATTTTCCCTTGCAAGGAACAGCCCAAAGTAAAAGTTATTTCATAAGAGTGATTCTTTTACACTCCTAAGTACTAATTCTTTCTGGAGAGGGAGGGAAAGAAATCTATTGCCTACTTGTGAAAACAAATTCATGAAACAAAGCACAGTGAAAATAATTACTCCATAATGACAATTCTTGAGCATGCTTTCAGTCTCGTAAAAAGTTGTGTTGTTAAACAACTCTGGGAACATCAGTGTCACTAAACTACACATTATTTATTTTCTATGTGAATGACAGCAAGTCCCTTTTCCACTGAGAGCAGGCTGTCAAGTGATATATCCTTGAATCAATACCGTTTTGATGAGGTCACCAAGTTCATTTATCCTTTCAGTGTCTTCTATGTGTGAACTGTCAGCTAGGCAGATAGTATGAGTGTAAATTCCTGTTTCTTAAGATGAAACAGTTTGTAAGAAATTTTAGGTCACTCTAATTATTATCACTCTAACTTAAATATAATGACAGGTTGACTTTGGATCACATACTAATGCTATAAAGAAATAAAACATGAATTTCCATTCACCCACGATTATGATAAACATGGTGATTAGTCACAAACACTGTCTCAAGTTTGTTGAGATTTTGGGACAGGTGAAGAGAACAATAGTTCTGATGTAAAGCATACTTGCTGATGGATCCAAATGAATGGATTCCCAGTCCAGCATCTGCTGTTGCATGGAGAGAGAGCTCCTTTCTGATCCTCTGGAGCCTGATTTGTGGGAGCATCTGCTTCCATTGGCTGTGACAGAAATGGTTTCCTCAGGGAGTTCCATTCTCCCCACTTTCCTTCTAATTATTCAGATGCTTTTCTCCCGTCAGCTGCTTGCACCAGAGCAAATCTGTGCTCAGTAATTTCTCCTGAGATAAAACTCTACCAGCGACTTACTATAGAGAACACATATGTGACAATTTGAAACTATAAACAAGAAATAAAAATACCTAAGCAGATTCATGAGAGAAGGTATCTATGGGAATATAGGTTTTATTGCCTTAAAGACCAAGGAAACAGATTTTATAAGGACTTAAAATATACTTATTGTTAGTATTCAGTATTGTTGGAGGTGTGTCTCATCATAAGAAAATACAATGTAATCAATCATAGTTCACCAGCTGCTGGATTGGGCAGTGTGACAAATTTGTTAGCTGGTTATTCTCTAACAGTTTGAATCTAGGGACGTTTAAAATATTGATGCCCATATTCCCATTACTAGACAGACTAATTTCCTGTGGCAAGTGTGTGGCCTGGGACTTGAGATTTCTAAAATATCCCCAGGTATTAAAAATGCAACTAAGTTTGAAAATCACTGCCTAGATTGTAATACCTGGCATATACTAGGTGTTTATTTTGTGACAGCTATGTGTAAAGTACATTATACATGACATCCTGTATGCTCAGCTAAACATTTTCATAAAATGGCAAACATTAGTTCCATTTTGCAGATGAACGCTCTAAAGCAAAGCAAAGCAGACTCAGTGCACTTCTTAGTGATGTGACTGGTAGATGTAGAGGAGGAACATTTTTGACTTTAAATTGTGTGTGTGTGTGTGTGTGTGTGTGTGTGTGTGTGTGTGTGTGTGAATGGGTATGCTATTATAGTCACATGGAAGTCACAGGAACATTGGTAGATTGACTTCTCTGCTTCCACCATGGAAACTAGGAATTCCATTCAGAGTGAGAGGCTTTCAGGGCAAGTGCCTCACTAACTCAGCCAGCTCAGTCGCCCAAGAGGAGGGTTTGAACTAGATTTGTCCCTAGTTCTACGCTACTGAATGCACTCATGAGCAAACATTTGGAAATTCTGAGGGGAAAAATGGCTGGCTATATGTGAAGTATTCAGTAAGAAAGAATTCTCACCAGGCAGATTACCTGACCAGGAGGAGCTTTTAACCTTCTTAGTGATGCAAACCTTCTGGATCTTCCAGTGTGTTTCCTGTTAACTGATTAACCATTTCTGGGTGAGATCCCATATGATTGTTTCTATTTTTTATTTTTATACACTTTGCTTGATTCTTTGAAAAGCCTGGGAAGATTCTGGACTGGATAGGGTATAGGAATTCTCTCCTCCTCTTCTTCCCCCTCCCCCCTCTTCCTCCTCCTCTTCCTTTTCCTTCTCTTCTTTCCTCCTCTCCCTTGTATTTTTCCCCTCCTCCTTCCTCTTTTTTGAAACAGGCTTTCTCTGTGTTGTGTATCCCTGCCTTTCCTGGAACTCACTCTGTAGACCTGACTGGACTTGAAATTCACAGAGATCCTTCTACCTCTGCCTCCCAAGTGCCAGGATTAAAAGCATGCACTGTCTCAGCTCAGCCTTTTATGATTTTTTTACTTATTCTTGAAAGAATTTTAAATCATTCCACTTAAAGAAAAGTAGTCTCCTCACCTTCATAGTGAAGACATTAACCATATATTCACATATACAGAAAACTTACATATGTTCAATTGTTATAAGATATATTACCATATAATCCATTTAAATTCAATTTTCTAAATTCTTCTTGAGAGGCATTTTCGGTTGGTTCGAATGGCTCTAACACCAATGACGTTGGTGTGAAGAGTAGTCATTGAAATGTATATTTATGGCCCGCAGACTCTGCACATTATCTTCTTTCTACATTTGCCTCCTATGTTCATCGCCCTATCAGTGTTGACACTAATATCTTCATATAGTGTTAGTCCTGCCTCTTCAACTGAACCATTTCCTGGGTTCTCGAGAGCTGAATTTACTCATCTTGGCACAGCTCTCCTCTCCAACTAGTGACTCAGAGTTTGAAATTTTTAGTTTAAAAGTAGATTTATTTGTACAAACTCATTGCTAATGTATAACAAACACTTTTCTTCCATCTCTTAGTGGAAGTTCTTTTTTAAAATTAAATAATGAATTTATTTTTTTTTTACACTCCATGCTTTATTCCCCCCTCCTCATCCACCCTTCACTGTTCCACATCCCATACCTCCTGCCCACCACTCTGTCTCCATGAGGATGTCCCCACCCCACACCCCACCTGACTTCTAAACTCCCTGGGGCTCCAGTCTCTTGAGCATTAGGTGCATCATCTCGGAGTGAACCCAGACCCAGCAGTCCTCTGCTGTATGTGTGTTGGAGGTCTCATATCAGCTGGTGTGTGCTGCCTGTTTGGTGGTCCAGTGTTTGAGAGATCTCGGGGGTCCAGATGAATTGAGACTGCTGGTCCTCCTACAAGATCACCCTTCCTCTCAGCTTCTTTCAGCCTTCCCTAATACAACAACAGGGGTCAGCAGCTTCTGTCCATTGCTTGGGTGCAAATATCTGCATCTGACTCTTTCAGCTGCTTGTTGGGTCTTCTGGAGTACTGTCTTGCTAGGTTCCGTTTTTGAGCACTCCATAGCCTCAGTAATAGTGTCAGGCCTTTGGTCCTCCCCTTGAACTGGATCCCACTTTGGGCCTGTCGGTGGATCTTCTTTTCCTCAGGCTCCTCACCATTTCCATCCCTGTAATTCTTTCAGACAGGAATAATTATGGGTCAGAGTTGTGACTGTGGGATGCCCCCTGTCCCCCATTTGATGTTATGTCTTCCTGTTGGACATGGGCTCTATAAGTTCCCTCTCCCTACTATTGGGCATTTCCAGTAAGCTCTCTCCATTTAAGAACTGAGAGTCTCTCACCTCCCAGGTCTCTGGTGCATTCTGGAGGGTCCCCTCAACCTCCCCTCTCCCAAGGTGGCCTGTTTCCATGCTTTCTGCTGGCCATAAGGGCTTCAGTCCTTTTGCCTCACCCAATACCATATCAGGTTCCTTTCCCCTCCCCACACTTGTGATTGCTTTCTCCCTCCCAAGTGGCACTGAGGCTTTCTCACTTGGGCCCATCATCCTGTTGAGCTTTTTTAATTCTGTGGACTATATCTTAGGTATTCTGTACTTTTTTTTTTTTTTTTTTTGCTAATATCCACTCATTAGTGAGTATATACCATGCATGTCTCAGATACCTCATTTAGGATAAGGATGTACTCGTTCTTAATAGCTGAGTAGTGTTCCATTGTGTAAATGAGCCACATTTTCTGTATCCATTTTTCTGGCATGGGACATGTGGGTTGTTTCCAGCCTTTGGCTATCACAAATAAGGCCGCTATGAACATAATGGAACATGTGCTCCTGTGGCATGGTGGGCAGTCTTTTGGGTATATTCCCAAGTGTGATATGGCTGGATCTTCAGGTAGATCTATTTCTAATTTTCTGAGGAACCACCATATTGGTTTCCAGAGTGGTTGTACCAGTTTGCAATCCCCAGCAATGGGGGAGTGTTCCTCTTTCCTCACATCCTCCCCAACATGTGTTGTCACCTGAGGTTTTGATCCTAGCCATTCTGATTAGTGTAAAGTGGAATCTCAGAGTCATTTTGATTTGCATTTCTCTGATCACTGACTTTGAACATTTCTTTAGGCACTTCTCAGTCATTTGAGATTCCTCTGTTGTGAATTCTCAGTTTAGTTCCATACCCCATATTTTGATTGGGTTTTGTTTTTTTTTTTGTTTTTGTTTTTTTTTTTTTAATTAGCTTCTTGAGCTCTTTATACATTTTGGATGTTAGCCCTCTACCAGATGTGGAGTTAGTGAAGGTTTTTTTCCCAATCTGTAGGATGCCGCCCTGTCTTATTGACTATGTCCTTTGCTTACAGAAGCTCTCCAGTTTCATGAGGTCCCATTTATCAGTTCTTGATCTTAGAGCACAAGCCATTGGAGTTCTGCTTAGGAAATTTCCTCCTATGCCAATGAGTTCAAGACCTTTCCCACTTTCTCTTCTATTAGATTCAGTGTATCTGGTTTTATGTTGAGGTCCTTGACCCACTTGGACTTGAGCTTTGTGCAAGGTGACAAAAATGGGTTTGTTCTAATTCTTCTACATACAGACTGCCAGTTAGACCAGCACCATTTATTGAAGATGCTTTCTTTTTTTCCATTGTACATTTTTGGCTTCTTTGTCAAAGATCAAGTGTCCATAAGTATGTGGATTTATTTCTGGGTCTTTAATTCTATTGCATTGATCAACATGTCTGTCTCTGTACCAATAACTCAAATAAATCAGTTGCCTTCCTTTATACAAATGATAAATGGGCTGAGAAAAACAATTAGGGAAACAACACACAATAGCCACAAATAATATAAAATATCTTGAGGCAACTCTACCCAAACAAATGAAAGCCCTGTATAACAATAATTTCAAGTCTCTCAAGAACAAAATGGAAAAAGATCTCAGAAAATGGTGAGATCTCCCATTCTAATTGGATTGGCAGAATTAACATAGAAAAATGGCCATCCTACCAAAGGCAATCTACATATTCAATGCAATCCCCATCAAAATCCCGACATAATTCTTCAAAGACATGGAAAGAACAATTCTCAAATTCATCTGGTGAGGCAAAAAACCCAGAATAGTGAAAACAATACTTAACAATAAAAGAATAGCTTGGGGAATCACCATCCCTGACCTCAAGCTTTACTACAGGGCAATAGTGATAAAAACTACACGGCATTAAAGGAAGTTTTTATACCATGGCCATCACCAAATCAGTCAGTATTCTCTCCTTTGATTCATATCTCTAAATCCAGCAAACCCTTTATTTGGCTGAATGATTATATTTGGAGTCTTTCTAATTGTTCTCCATGTTTTATATGAAGACTGTCAATCTCTGACAATTACACACAGAGCTAGCTTAACTGACCAGTCTGGCTAGTCAGGTGGATGCAGTGATCCTTCAGTCTTTTCCTCACTGGAACTACAGTTAGGCATTCACCTGGCATTTATGTGGCTATTGGGTGTGTGACCTCCAGTTCTCCTGCCTGAGCTGTAAAGTATTACCCACTGAGTTGTGACTCCACAACAGTCCATCTTAAAACACAATAGTGCCACACCACTGTTTAACATCCAATACTCCTTGATAGAATGTTAACATTGTCATCTGGAAAATCAAATAAAAAAGCTTATTTCAGAAAATATTTTGTGCTTACTTCAGCTAAAAATTAACTTCCTCTTTTTGACATACCTCTGTTTTCTCTGCTAAAGAAAATAGAACACTGGGGACCTGACATTTTTAAACTTGCTTTTTGGGATTCTTAGGAGGTCAACATAATTTTCTTTAATTTTTTTTATGGTTTGACATTTATTATAATCTTTAATTGCTTAGTGTTTAAAACTTAGAAGATGTTCTTAGGGTTTTCTTTCCAGAAGCCATTTGGCGATATCTTTTTGCAAGCACTTCTCTTTATATGGCATTTCTGAATACTGACAAGAAAGCCAAATTGTCACCCAGGACCTTGTGTCCAGAACCTCTCTGACCAGAATATCTCTGAGCCTGAGGTTCTTAGTAGGTTTCAAAACACTGGTCTCTGAAATATTATTTGATACAGGGCCTAAAAATTATGTAGTCAGTTCTGCAGCTAGCTGTTGATCCATTCAAGGCATTAACTACAATTTATTTTATTTATAATATTATATTTCTTAGCATGTAGTTATTTCTTGTTAAATATTTCCTGATTGTACAGGAAATACTTTTTGTTTACCCTTGTGAGGGATCAAGAGTCTAGGTCTTTGTATGTAAATCATTTCACAGTAGAGATGAAGTTTATTATGTAATTTGATATTAATCATAGATGATGAAAAGGTAAATAGACATACTATACCATTTTTCAAATTCAACAACATGAAAGATCATTTGTATAACACTAACAATTAGTGTTCCAATTTTATCCACGGTGTCCATAGCAATAATCTAAATAAAAAATATAATACTTTAAGGCTATCCCATTGATGTTTCTTGTCTCCTTCTTAAAACCCTGAGGTATAAAATCCACCTGGCAAACATATGTATACATATGTACACTAGCTAGCTCATTATATAAGTAGATATATATTATATAAATATAAATCTTGACTTATTATTTGGAAAGAACATACATAGGGTAAGAAAGAGACAGAGAGATAGAGAGACAGAGACAGACCTACAGAAGAGAGATACAATGAAAGAGAATTTACTTTACTTAAACTGAGCTTGCTTGTTCTGTAGGGAACCTTAATCAGCTCATTGTAGTGTCATGTAATTTCCTCTCATTAAGTAAATGATTCCATTGAAATATGAAAAGTAAAGAGAAAGAGGGGGTGTCTTAATTCTATATCATGAACAACCAAAACATTTTAACCCACTTTTAATAAGCCATAAAGCTTATTAAATTGGAGCATTGTCACAATAATTAATAATTTTATCAGTGGTCAAAAACATATTGATGTGGAAAGAAAAACTGACTCATCATTTGGAAAAAACATGCATAGGATATGTATGATATTATGGTTTTATACATGATATGTATAATTTCATATACATATTGCTTCACAAATAATAGTCACATGAATGAAGAAGTACTTAATTATATAGTAAGATTGTTCTACCAGTGTATTGGCTTTTTAACAAAGATTATGGTTTTTTTGGTTAGAGAATAAATTTACTGTAAAGTTTTTGACATTCAGGATTGTAATTCAGTTTTTGCTGACATCACATAATTGACAGAAATACCACTGCTTTGTGTTTCAAAAACCGAGGCCATTTATGACTAGGAGGAAACTTGCAGTGGCAAATGAGGAAAATGATTAATAATTACTGCTCATTGAGAATTTGTCCTTTATGACCAAGTAGATAGGTTCTATTCCCAGGATCCCCAGGCTACAAAATAGTTAATCTCCCTTTGCCATACACCTACTCCAGTGATCTGCTGAGAAATATTTTTAAAAAATTTTTCTATAGTAAACATTATGATTTTGTTTCAGTTAATATAAAATGACAGTCATCTAAAATTTTAAATGTAAACAAATTATGAAACATTTTTTCCGTGTGAATATGAAGAATTTATGTGAAAGAATGTTAAATGGATTGGGGAAAATAAATTCTGAAAATAATCCTTAGAGAAATAATAGCATTTTGCTTAAGTCACAAAAATTCATATTAAAGTACTATAAATAATATAAGAAATGTATATGAAATGGATATGTATATAAAGTTTTGGTAGTGGTTGTTCCAAGGGGAGAGCATATATATCTTATGTACATTTGATACAATATAGTTTGAATTAACTGTATAAATCAGCAAAGAGAAAAATCACAAAGAAAAATTCTCTAACCTGATGAAAGATACGCCTATAGAGGTACAAGAAGCTTAGAGCACCAAATAGATTGCATCAGAATAAGAGCTATATCCTGGCACGTGATAATGAGAGCACTAAAGACTCAGAACAAAGAAACAACGTTAAAAGATGCAATAGAAAAAGACCAAGTAACATATGAGGGCAGACCTATTGGAATTTATATCCAATTTCTTGACGGAAAATCTAAAGCCAAAAGTGTCTTGGCAGATGTCATGCAGACTCTTATAGACAACAGCCTAGACTACCCAGCAAAACTTTCTATTATCATACATGGATAAACCAAGACATTGCCTGTCAATGTGAAATTTAAACAGTATCTGTTGGCAACTCCAGCTCTATAGAGGTACTTGAAGAAAAACTCCAACCCAAAGAGATAAACTAAATCCATTAAAAATACAGGAAATGATAGAGGGCTAATATCCAATATATACAAAGAACTCAAGATGTTAGACTCCAAAGAATCAAATAATCCTATTTAAAAATGGGGTACAGAGCTAAACAAAGAATTCTCAAATGAGGAATACTGAATGGCTGAGAAGCACCTAAAGAAATGTTCAACACCCTTAATCATCGGGGAAATGCAAATCAAAGCAACCCTGAGATTCCACCTCACACCAGTCAGAATAGCTAAGATCAAAAACTCAGGTGACAGCAGATACTAGTGAGGATGTGGAGAAAAAGGAACACTCCTCCATTGCTTGTGGGATTGCAAACTGGTACAATCACTCTGGAAATCAGTTTGATGGTTCTTCAGAAAATTGGATGTAGTATTACCTGAGGACCTAGCTATGCTACTTCTGGGCATATAACCAGAAGATGCTCCAACATGTAATAAGGACACATGCTCCACTATGTTCATAACAGCCTTATTTATAATAGTCAGAAGCTGGAAAAAAACCTAGATGTCCTTCAACAGACGAAAGGATACAGAAAATGTGGTACATTTACACAATGGAGTACTACTCAGCTATTAAAAGAAAATGAATGCAAGAAATTCTTAGGCAAATGGATGGAATTAGAAAATATCAACCTGAGTGAGGTAACCCAAATCACAAAAGAACACACATGGCATGCACTCACTGATAAGTGGATATTAGCCCGGAAGTTTGGAATATCTAAGATACAATTCACAGACCACATGAAGCTCAAAAAGAAGAAAGACCACAATGTGGATACTTTGGTCCTTATTAGAAGGGGGATCAAAATATCCACGGTAGGAAATACAGAGACAAAGTTTAGGGCAGAAACTAAAAGAAAGACCATCCAGTGACTGTCCTACCTAGGGATCCATTCCATGAACTATTACTCAACCCAGACACTATTGTGGATGCCAACAAGTGCTTGCTGACAGGAGCTTGATATAGCTGACTCCTGAGAGGCTCTGTCAGTGCCTGACTAATACAGAAGTGCATACTGACAGCTATTCATTGGACTGAACACAAAGTCCCCAATGGAGGAGCTGAAGGGGATTAAGGGGTTTGCAGCCCCATTGGAGGAACAACAAAATGAATCAACCAGTACTCACAGAACTACTAGGGTCTAAACCACCAACCAAGTAGTACACATGGAGAGACCCATGGCTCCAGCTGCATATGTAGCAGAAGATGCGCTTGTGGGACCTCAATGAGAGCAGAGGCCTTTGGTCTTGTGAAGGCTTGATGCCCCAGTGTAGTAGAGTGTCAGGACCGAGAATTGGGAGTGGGTGGGTTAGTGAGCAGGGAGGGGGGGATGGATAATTTTTTCAAAGGGGATAAAATTTGCAATGTAAATAAAGAAAACATCTAATAAAAAATAAAAACAAAAACAAAAAATATAGGAAGTAAATAAACTCAAATAAGCAAAACAAAAAGAGGGAAACACATACTCATACATGCATACACACACTACCACCACCAACCTCAAAGGAACAGGAATAATTGGTCATCAATATTTTTCAATATCAACAGACTCTATTCCCCAATTAAAAGGCACAGTCTAGTTTCCTATAATCAGGTAAGACTTCCATTAGAAGGATTGGGACACCAATTCAACCATAAAACCTTTGACCTACAATTTGTCCTGCCAGTAAGATATGCTGGGGTAACATGAGGGGATATGAGGGGAGGTATCTAGTCTTATTATACCTTGATATGCCATGTTTGATTGACATCCCTTAGGGGCCTTTTCTGAAGGGAATGGAGAAAGAGAGAATGGGCAGTGGAGAGGGAGGAGGAACTGTAAGGAGAAGAAGAAGGTGAAACAGCACTTTGGGTGAAAGAATAAATTAAAAACTAATTTAAGAAATATATGGTAAAGTCCTTTAAAACACACACACACACACACACACACACACACACACACACACACACAAGCTAACAGAATGGATTTGAAAACAGAATTCATATTTCTGTTACATACAAGAAACATCAAAGATAGACATTGCCTCAAAGTACAGGGTGGGAAAATCTTTTTCCAAGCATATTGATCCAAGTAGAAAGCTGGTGCAGCCATGCTAATATTAAACAAAATAGACATCCAACCAAAGGTAATCAAAAGAAATAGGGAAGGACACCTGGTATTCATCAAAGGAAAAATACACTATGATAACTTCTCAATTCAATTCTGTACATCATTCCCCAGACACAAGGGACCACGTTTATAAAAGAAATATTACTAAAACTTAAAGCACACATTGATCCCCACACATTAATAGCTGTAGACTTCTGTATGCCATTCTCAACAATGGACAAGTCATCCATACAGAAACTAAACAGAGAAATTGTGGAACTGATGTTATGAAGCAACTAACTAACAGATAACGAACTAACAGATATCTGTAGAACGTTGCAGCCAAATACAAAGAAATATGCTTTCTTCATATCACTTCATAGAACTTTCTCCAAAATTGACCATACACTTGGTCACAAAGAAAGTTTCAACAGATACAAGAAAATTTAAATAACTCCTGATATCCTATTAGACTAAAACAGATTAAAACTGGATTTTAACAACAGAAACACAGAAAGTCTACAATCTCTTAGAAACTGAGCAAATCTCTATTGAATGACTACTGTGTCAAGGCAGAAATAAAGTAAAATTAAAACCTTTCTAGAACTCAATGAAAACGAATGTACAACATACCCAAACTTATGGCATGCAACTGAAGCAGTGCTAAGAGTATATCTAATACTAGCAACTTAAAGTACACCCGAAAGCTATAGAATAAAAACAAGCAAACACACAGAGTAGGAGTAAACAGCAGGGAATAATCAAACTAAGGACAGAAAACAATAAAATAGAAACAAAAAGAACAAATACAAAAATTCAGTGAAACAAAGAGCTGGTTCTTTGAGAAAAATAATAAACAAGATAGAGAAAACCTTAGCCAAACTAAGAAAAAGGCAGAGAGAGAATATCCTAAGTAACAAAATCAAAAGCAAAAATGTATGCATAAATCAAACTCTGAGGAAATTCAAAGAATAATTAAATTGTATCTAAACAAACTGTACTCCATAAAATTGGAAAACCTAAAAGAAATAAACACTTTTCTTTATAGATACCAAAGTTAAATCAAGACCAGATAAACAATTTAAAGTAATAGCCCCTGAGGAAATAGAAATAGTCATTAAAAACAATCAACTAAAACAAAGACCAGATGATTGTTAGTAGAGACTGCTACCAGGTTTTCAAAGGAGAGCTAATCCCAATACTGCTAAAATTATTCCACAAAATAGAAACAGAAGTACTTTACCAAATTCATTTTATGAAGCCATAGTCACCTATAACCAAACCACACAAAGATCCAATGTGAAAGAGAATTTCAGACCACTTGCCGTGATGAACATTGATGCAAAAGTACTCAATAAAATTCTCATAAACCAAATCCAAGAACACATAAAAAAGATTATCGATCATGATCAAGTAGGCTTTATCCCTGAGATGCAAGGATGGTTCAAGATAGGAAAATTTACCAACTTAATTCACCTATAAAGAAACTGAAAGAAAAAAACTCAACCTGTTCATCTCATCAGATGCTAAAAGTCTTTCACAAAATTCAAAACAGCTTCATGATAAAGTCTTTGAGAGATCACAGATAAAATTAACATACTTAAGCATAATAAAAGTCAATTTAAAGCAAGCTGATAGCCAACATCAAACTTAATAGAAAGAAACTCAAAACAATTCCACTAAGATCTGAAAAAAGACAAGGCTGTATACCCTCATCATATCTATTCAATATAATACTTGAAATTTGTTGTTGTTTTTTTGTTTTGTTTTGTTTTTCCAGACAGGGTTTCTCTGTATAGCCCTGGCTGTCCTGGAACTCACTCTGTAGACCAGGCTGGCCTCGAACTCAGAAATCTGCCTGCCTCTGCCTCCCAAGTGCTGAGATTAAAGGCGTGCACCACCACCGCCCGGCAATACTTGAAATTTTAGGTAGAGAAATAAGACAACCTAAGGAGACCAAGGATATACAAATTTTCTAGGAAGAAGTCAAAAGTACCACTATTCACAGATGATATGATAGTATACATAAGTAACTCCAAAGTACTACCAGAGAATTCCTATAGCAGTAAAACACCTTCAGGAAAGTGGCAGGATATGGGATTAATTTAAGAATATCAGTAGCCCTCTATATAAAATCAAGAAATGGGCTGAGAAAGAAATCACAAACAATAGCCGCCCACAATATAAAATATTTTGGAGTAACTCTAAGAAGGTGAAGGTCCTGTATGATGAGATCTTCCAATCTCTGAAGAAAGAAATTGAAGAAGACATCAGAAGACAGAAAAATCTCCCATGCTCATGGATTCATAGGAGTAACATAATAAAACTATCAATCTTATCAAAAGCAATCCACAGATTCACTGAGAGTCCCATCCAAATGCTAACACAATTCTTAACAGACTTTGAAAGTACAATATTTAATTTCATATGGAACAACAACAACATCAAAACAATACAAAAACAGAATAGCTAAAACAATTCTTGTACTAATAAAACTTTTGGAGATATCACCATCCCTGTACTACAAAGCAATAGTAATAAAAACCACAGGGTTTTGGCATTAACAACAAACAGGTAATCATTGGACTTGAACTAAGTGAGACCCAAATGTAATTCCACACAACAATGAACATCTGATTTTTGGTAAAGATGCCAGAATTATACAGTGGAAAAAAAAATATTTTCAATATATGGTGTTGGCTCATCTGGATATCTGTATGCAGAGGAATCCAAGTAGATTCATATTTATCATCCTGCACAAAATTCAAGTCCACATGGATCAAAGCCCTCAAAATAAAACTGGATACATTGAACCTGATAGAGGAGAAAGTTAGGTATAGTCTTGAACATCTTGGTACAGAAAACAACTTTCTCAGCAGGAAACAAGTAATGCAGTCATTAAGATCAATAATTCATAAATGGACCCTCATGAAACTGAAATGCTTCTGTAAGGCAAAGGACACCATCCATAGGACAAAATGGCAGCCTAGAGATTGAGAAATGATCTTCTTTAATTCCATATCTGACAGAGGGCTACTTTCCAAAATACATGAGGAAATAAAAACAAGAACAAGAGCAAGAACAACAACAACAACAGTCTAGGCATCAACAGACTAAATAATCCAATAGGATACATATCTAAATAGGAAATTCTCAATAGAGGAATCTCAAATGGCTGAGAAGCATTTAAAGAAATGTTCAACATGCTTGGCCTTCACAAAAATGTAAATCAAAATGACTCTGAGACTCCATCTTACACCTGTTAAAATGACTAAGATCAATGACACAAGTGTTGGCTCATGCTGATGAGGATGTAGACTAAGGAGAAGACTCCTCCATTGATGGTGGGAGTACAATCTTGTGTAGCCACTTTAGAAATCAATATGGTGGTTTCTCAAAAAAATGGGCATTGACCAACTTGAAGACCTAACTATACTACTACTATGCTTAAACCTGAAGGATAATCCATCTCACCCCAAGGACACTTGCTCAACTAGAAATAACCCAGATGTCTCTCAATTGAAAAATGTCTAAGCCCTGCCAGCAGCTGGCTAAGACAGATGGAGATACAGCTAACCATTAGACTCAGGTCCAGGACCCCAGTTGAAGAGTTAGGGAATGGACTGAAGGAGCTGAAGGGGATTGCAACCTTATAGGAAGACCAATGGTCTCAACTAACCTGGATCCTTAGGATCTCCCAGAGACTAAACTACCAATGAAAGAGCATAAACGGACTGGTCCAAGGCTCCTGGCACATATGTAGCAGAGAAATGCCTTGCCTGGCCTCAGTTGGAGAGGACTCACCTAATCCTCTAGAGACTTGATGTCCCAGGGAAGGGAGTTCCCCAGGAAGGAGGAGGAGCAGCCTCTCAGAGACAAAGGAAAGGGGCAATGAGATGAAGAATTGTGAGGGGAGGAGGGACTAGGAGGAGTGGCAACATCTGGAATGTAAATAAATAAAATAATCAATTAAAAAAGAAAACATGGTACTTTTACACAATAAAGTTTTACTCAGCTGTTAAAAATATATCATAAAATTTGCAGGTAAATAAATAGCACTAGAAAAAATTATGCTGAGTGATTTATCCCAGTCTCATAAAGACAAAATTAGTATGTATTCACTTATAAATGGTTATTATCTGTAAAGGAGAGGATAATCATGCTATAATCCATGAACCCAGAGAGACTAAGCATTAAGGAGGGCTCAAAAGGGAAGAAATGAATCTCTCTAGGAATGGAAAATAGGACAGATATCAAGGGTATATTAGGGGCAGATGGGGGAAATAAGAGGGATCACCTTGGGGAAGATGGAGGAGGAGAGATTTAGATGGAGCCACTTAGGGGTGTGTTGCAAATAGCCCTGGGGTATTTGTAATATGATGGTAATTCCATTCTCTTGGGAGGTGTTTTCACCAAGGAATGAGTCAGCACTCAGGTGATTTCCTATAAACCTTCTTCCCACCTTAATTTGTAAAATAAAGGCTACAGCTAGTGATTGGGTAGAAGAAGGGAAAGGTGGAGCTGAAAGTTGGGAGAGAGAAGAAGGAGATGGAGAAAGAGAGGACAATGGAGGAGGAGATGGAAGGAAAGCAGATAGAAGCACGTGGCCTGGAGAAACTGCAAGTTATAAGGGGTCTTGTAGATGGGGAAGATGGTAGTGTAGTGGTAGATCTGCCGGATCTAGGTGCACAGCTTATGTTCAATTAATTGAATTGTGTTTTTGTTGCCGGGGCATATTGGTTTGGAGATTTACTGCAACAAAGGTGAGGTCAAAACCTAGTGTAATGCAAGCTAGTAGGAATCTTCAAGGGTGACCCTGGCTAAGACTCCTAGTAATGGGGGATACAGAGCCTGAACTGACCATCTCCTTTAACCAGGCAAGACTTCCAGTGGAGAGATTGGGACACTAACCCAGCCTCAATACATTCATCCTACAATTTGTCCTGCCTACAAGATGTGCTGTAAAAGTGGCACAGAAATTGTGGGAGTGAACAACCAATGACCTATCCATTTTGAGACCCATACCATGAGAGGGAGCCCACTCCTGACACTGCCTAGAGGTCTAGGAATCAGAGGCTGGATAGCCCAGACATTTAGGATAGAATCAAACTACCCAAGCAAAGAAAACAAAAGAAAACAAAAGAAAAAGTAAATGAAATGATTCCTAATAATATTCTCTTATAGATGTAGACAGGAGCCTAATGTAATTGCTATCAGTGAGGTTTCATATAGCAACTAATGAAAATAGATGCAGGGACCACAGCTAAACATTAGGCAGAGCTTGGGGAATCCTGTAGAATAGGGATGGGGAGAAGAAATATTTCAGGAGCCAGAGGAGTCAGAGGAGTCAAGAAAACCGACAGAATTAACAAATCTGGGTACATGGGGACCCATAGAGACTGAACCATCACCCAGAGATCTTACATGAGTCTGACCGAGGCCCTCTGCATATATATTATAGTTGCGGAGCTTGGTCTTCTAGTGGAACTCCTAACAGAGGGAGCAGAGTTGGGGGGGGGGTGCTATCTCTGACTTTTTGTCTGCTTTTTCTATACTCTTTTCCTCCCATAGAGCAGCTTACCCAGCCTTAATGAAGGGGGAAGCAGTGCCTAGTCTTACTGCAACTTGAAAAGTCATGTTTGATTGATATCCATGGCAGGCTGCCCTTTTCTGAAGGGAAACAGGATGAGTGGAATGTGGGAAGAGATTAGGAGAAAAGAGATTGGAACTGTATTGGGGATGTAATGTATGGGAGAAAATAAGTAAAAATTTAAAAATGAAAAGCTTCAATGAGAAGCCTTTTCCTCTATCTTTCCATCTATATATCTATGTATCTGTATATCTATCTATGTATCTATGTATCTATGTATCTATGTATCTAT